>JANSMC010000170.1:0-42621 GCA_029299015.1 Ophiostoma montium
ATAGCTGTTCTCACTCACTCCATCACTACACAGCTCGACCTTGTTCCTCTTCTCTCTTTCGACTCTTCTCTACTCTTCTCTTCTCCCTCCCTCTCCCCCCCCCCCCCCCCCCCCCCCCCCCCCCCCCCCCCCCCCTTTCCCCCCCCCCCCCCCCCCCCCCCCCCGTACCACCTATTCCTTCCCAGTTGGGAAGCCGCCCTCTTTCCTGTATAAGTTTCATAGGCAGCCCCGGATTCCTCCTGGTCCATTGCCTACTCGTACCTTCCTCTTGTCTATTTGGCCCGTCTTCTTTCATCAAGCCGCTCTTCCCTCCTTCCTTTCTCTCTTGCGATTGTTCGCAGACATCGCCCGCTTTCTGCGCACTCTCTTCATCTTCCTCAATTCTCTCTACATCACCAGCTCCGTCACACGGCCTCTGTCTGCAACCGGCCCATTCTACAACGCCTCGCGCCCGCGCACATTCGCGCCCGCGCAAGCCTTGCCGACTGACAAATCCCGCCCGCTGTTGCCTAGAGCCTCCGCCACGCTGTTTGGCCACGACTTTTGATTCAAGCATCCTCCGACTAGGTAGGCTGGGCATCACTCTCGCTCTTCTCTTATTGCGTCACTCCTGCGTCCGCCTTTTTTTCCCTGTGCCTTATTGTCTGCTTTCCCGCAGTGCATTTCACAATTCACCCTCCCCTTGCCCCGCCGCATCTCTTGCTCCGTCTTATCAATAGAAGCCCAACTCGGCTCTCTCCCCTCTTCTTCTTCTTTTCTCTTCTCCTTCTTCTTTCTTCTCCTTATCTTCTCTACTTTGCCTCTTTCATCGCCCCCTCCCCCGTTCATGTCGTTGTTCAATGCTCCCTTGATTTCCGGCTATCTTGTCAACAGTACGGCTAACCGTCAAGATCTACCCTTCCATATCCGTCATCCAAGACTCTCGTCATGTCGACTACCCATCACCAGCTTCCTCGCATGCACCACGCCCACCCGGAACTAGCTTCGCCCGTTTCGCCAAACACGCTCGGAGGTGTCGTCATGCAAAAGTCCGTCTCGGCTTCCTCCCTCGAAACAACCGCAAGCATGCAAACCACTTGCACCACCCCAAACATGTCGCCCGACATGGATGTCGTGTCCGACAAGCCGCGTGCTGCTCGCAGCAGCAGCATTGGCAGCACGTCTCAGAACCCCGAGCACAGGCTGAAGATTGAGTATCTCCTCACGCCCAAGTCCTGGTCGGATGCGCTTTCGGACGCCGCCGAGGCTACACCTGAGAAAACGGCTGCTTCTCTTTCGCCCATCTACACAACACAGCCCCTCTCTCAGCCGGTGGTCGACCCAGCTGTTATCCCTGCATCAAGCGCGCCACGCCACACCGAGTACAATTCCCTCTTTGGTGCGCAGTCGCCTCAGCCAATGTTCCCGGCGGGTGAAACTTCCGAGGTGATGGAAGCAGCAAAAATTCTGTGCGATATATCCCGGGATGCAAAGGGGTCTGCTATTGCAAAGAGCGTCCACTTCGCACAAAAACAGAAGCAGAAGCAGAAACAGAAGCATGTGGCCTATCAGAATGGGAGTCTGCCGGCTCTCAAACCTGCTTACGACTCCAGTGCCCGCGTTGCCAAGAAGACCAGCAGCACTCTTGCCGGCTCCAATGCCGCCAGAGGCAAAAACGTTCTCCCCAATGCGAGCGGTGGCAGCTCTCTTGCAGTCCCTGATAATGCGCCACGCACCAAGCGCCGCGCCAAGTCCCCTCAAGAAGGACGCAACCGCACTGCCGCCCCCAGCCGGGAAGACAAGAACTTTGAATCCGTGGCCAACTTCATCCCTGATGTCGAACTGGCACCGGGTGAGCACCTCGAAGTCGAGTGGAGGGCCGTTCCCCTTGATCTTTCTGGCGACCGTCAGAGGCACCTTTTGCACGAGGAGGAGTTGAAGCTGGCATCATCTCTGCGCCTTGATTGTGCTACCTACCTGACTAGCAAGCGGCGCATCTTTGAGCGCTGCGTCGCGTGCATGATTAGTGGCAAAGTCTTCCGCAAGACAGATGCTCAAAAGGCCTGCAACATTGATGTCAACAAGGCTTCCAAGCTTTGGACTGCTTACGAAAAGGTCGGGTGGTTCAAAGAAAGCCTGTTTGCCAAACACATGAAATAAGCAGGCCTCGGTCAGACGTTCTCAGCGGCTGCAAACGGCAGCTTTCATGACTTTGATCTTTGTGCATGCAGGTCGGCTACTTGTCCTTGCTTGTTGTCTGCCACGTTACCCTACTCCCTTTGCCTCTGCTTTCTCCATATTCACACGTCTCCTTCACAACAACACACTCTAGCATGCTTCTGTCTCGTCTTTTCTTTTCAGTTGGGTTGCTTTTCTTTGCTATTTCCTGTTTTGGTTTTATTCCATGTCTCTCCATTTTCTGCATTTTTATGGTCTTGATGCCGCTTTTGATGGCTTCTTGGCCATGGTGTCTGTTCTGCTTTTGCGTCTTCCCTCCATATTTCGGTTACCACCGCATCATGTACGACGGCTCCCATTTGTCTGATTTTCTTACTGCCTTGATACCCCTCACACACTAGTTTGCCACGTTTTTTCACAGGTCGATACCCCCGTTATTCTTGTGCAGTTATTTTCGTCGTTATATGACTGGCTATCTGTTTTCTGTTTAGGTTCAATCACAGATGCTCCCATCCCTTGTTTCATCTTTCTGCTTTCGTTGTTTTCCTCTTGTCGATCTACTTCTACTAGCCATCGTGCTTGGCCTTTGGCCTGCTTTCTTGCAATTTCCTAGAATGTCTTTCTGCTTAACGCTTGGTTATCGATTTCTTCTATCCTCGATCGCTTTCTCATCTCGCCCAACCCTGTTTTCCATTTATTTCTTCCGTTCATCTATTTCTGAACTCAATTAGCTATCGCTATCTACAGATTTATATTGCAGCCCTTCTAACTGATGGCACCTGATCAAATCTTGTCTTGCTGTATATCTTTACTCTAAATCATCGCGCTGGCCACTTGATAACTTGAAAGCGGTGAAATTGATGGCAGAAACCACTTACATCTTAACCGAACTCTTTTTTACCCCAGATATCTAAGAAGTAGAGAGTTCCACATTCGCCTCCATCGTGCCGTGCCGGTTAGGATCCACATGTCGAGTTTTAGGTTGTACTCGACCGTTCCGTCGGATGTGGGACTGTAGCGAAGCCAGACGTCGTTCAGTCAAAGCCATTCTTTTCGTTGCCCTCTATCAACGTTGCTCTGTTCGTGATAATTATGTGCATGTTTTCAGTGGCTTTTCTGTATCTTATTATAAATAATAGACTGCACACTATCAGACTTAGACAACCAATGACAGGTAATGCTTCTTTTTTTTTTCAACAATGAACAAGACCGGCCAGGCTATGAAATCATACATTTGACACCTCCCTCACTCGTACTTGCATCATGTAAAGTCATACACCAAGAGGCTTTCCTGCCCCCCGCGTGACTGCTTCAACACAATCACCATCTCATCGTCGAAGCCGACCCAGTTGCGCCGCTCGTCCCAGTCGGAGCCCGGCACGTCCGCCTGGCTGTCGTCTTCTTGCCGCGTCTTTGCGGCGTTTGGCCGAATCGCTATGCTTTGTCCGCGCTCCGCCGCCGGCCGGCCTTCGAGCTCCCACACGCGCATTTCCTCGCCGCGCATACTGACGGAGACGGCCTTGCCGCGCGCCGTGATTTTGGCGTCGCTGATGCCAGATGTGTGGCCCCAGAGTCGAACACCCGGCGATATGGCCAGGCTCGAAGCACTTGACGTGCAAAGATGCAGGATCAGTGTGTTGTCGGGCATCGTGGCCAGCAGGTACGGGTGCGAATAGCAGAGCGCAATGGGACCATCCATCTCCTCGCGGTCCTGGTCCTGGTCCTCGACGTCGTGGTGAGCCGGCGTTGGACTGCCCGAGGGATCTAGATCGGGTCCGTACATTCTGGATCGGAGGGAGCCGGGGGATGGCGCGTCTTGATACTGCATCGTGTGTCTGGAGGGCGACGTCCGTGCGCTGCTATGCTTTTGGTTATTTCTCCTCCTGCTGCTGTTCATTGGATGACTGTAGGCTAGCTGGGTTGTGACAACGGTAGGCAGCACAGACCCGCCAGTTCCGTCCACCTTTACGTGCATGTCCTGGATGCCGATAGACCAGCCCTGTGGTGTGAAAAGGGTATAAGCGATCGAGGCAACGACGACAGTGGCCATCCTTCGTATAGAAAGAGCCAGCGGAGGTCGAGAGGTATGAGATTGAAGAGATGTCAGCAGGTGTGGTGGGCTGAGGAGACCTGTGGGACTGGTCGATAATGCTCGTGGGCCAGGTCTCCGACCCGCTGCAAAAACATACAGCGAGACGAGGACAGAGTTTGTAGCCGTGAGCACATACGGGTGGGAGTAGATAATGCCCGTCAAAGAGCCATTGCCAGAAGCCAGGTGGGTGTATCTCCGAGTCAGGCTCTTTTGCAAGAGATCACACTGCCATATTTCAAACCCTCCATCAAGAAAACCAATAGCGATGCTGAGACCGCCTAAAGCAGCAGCATCAGCAGCCAGGGATGCCGGGATGCGAGGCGAGCCAACGGCCTCGGGTTCTGTACAGCTGGAGAGAGGTGTGCTCACGACTAGACTGCGCGACTTGAGATCCCACACCCGCAGCCCCCGTTTCCAGTCAGCAGTAACGGCAATGCCGTCGACAACTTTGACAATCATTTCGTGTTCGCCTTCAAATTGGTTACAGCAGTCCAGCAAGTCCAGGACGTGTTTTTCGCCATAGTTGCCCTCCAAGCGTAGCTCTTTGACGGCACATTTTCCGCGCGCCCAGTTGTGTCTCAGCTTGTACTGCTGTTTCCAGTTGAGCACCCGCACGGGTGGCGACGACGACGGCTTCACATCGGCGCTTTCGTGGGGCAATCGTGCCGTATCTGCCGGGGCACTTGATTTGGCCTTTGGGGCGCTCGCTGTAGCGCCGCCGCGAAAGCCTGGAACGCGCATGACTCGGGGACGAACGAAACGGTCGTGATAGATGGCCTTCCATAGTTGCGAGTCGTCGGCCAGCCTGTGAAAGCGCCGCGAAACCGGTGCCAGGCGGAGAAGACAGCGTGGTGAGAGGCATGCGAGGATGCGAATCAACAGCTCGTCGGAGAGCGCAGAGAGGCAGTCGGTGGCGGGAGCTGCCGAAAACCATGGCTTTGAAGCGGTAGAATCAGAATAAGAAGCGCCTATATCTGATGCCGCATGAAAGCGTGCACGCTTTGCCGGCGGGACGATTGCTTCGCGGCGCGAAAGTAGGGCATCGGTTCGATCTCGGACTTCGGATTGCGCTTCCTGGCAGCTGCGCTGGTCCGATCGGCTTCGCTTGGCCCGGCCCATGCCGTATATTCTGAAACTCCCGCTGCAAGGTATGGCTTGCGATCTCGACGCCGTGCTACGTTTCTGACAATGACAGAATCGCTGGGCTGTACTCGTAGACGGGTGGCGCGTAGTGACGCTTTGGGAGGTGCTGCATACTGGAAGTCAGGTACAGTGGGTCAAGACGATAGCGCTATTACCCGACGTCACTTGGGAAATACGGAGCGCAGTCCACGTGACCATATGTAGCTCGCCCTGGCAGTTTCCATCTAACGGCATGCATCGGGAACAGCCAAGAGCTGTTGATTAGCCATGCGGCCGTCACGAACATTCTGCGCGGGATGCCACTGAGACAACGCTCTAAGATTTGCCATGCCTACTGAGTAAAATAAAAAAATTCGACCTGTGCGAGCTGCCTCCTTGCCAGTGCGACTCGTGCTGATCTAGGCTCAGAGTCGAACAAAGCCATAGCTTCAATCTTCTTGACTGTTGATAGCCACAACTTAACGTGTTTGGTTCATTTATGCCAAGGTAGGCCGTTTGGCTGCGTCCCAGGTCAACCCCGATATACAGCAACAACGCTTTCAAATCCACAAGATCACACTTCCAGTCCACTCTCTGTCGTCCCTCTGACGGCCAGACCTCTATTTGCTTGCCCGCTCGGCCTCCAGCTCCCGCTCGGCCTGCTGGTAGTACTTGGCCGTGTCGACGCCGTGCTGGCTGTGGTTGACAAAGTTGAACCACGGGACAATGTTGAGGAACAGTGCCGAGTACCGCGATTGCCGTGCGGCCACACCCTGCATGCTGGGCGACAGCCGGCTGACACCGTACAGGGGCTCGCCGGCCTTGACCTTGGCGACCATCTCCTTCATGTCCATCTCCACCTCGCGGGCGTTCTCCGACATGCCGTAGAATCGTACTAGATGTGAGAAATCGTGTTAGTTGCAGGTTGCCAGTCGCAATGGGGGAAGAGGAGGAGGAGGAGGGGAGGAGGGGAGGAGGGGACCGTACGGCAAGAACGCTGGTAAAAGTAGATGAAGCCACCGGCCAGGCCGAGGAAGCCGCCCAGTCGCATGGCCTGTGCAAAACCGCCCTTGCCGGCATAGGAGGGTGCGAAACGCTCCATGGTCAGCAGCAGGCCAGGGCCGGCCGCGGCCGCAACGGCACCGTGGGCGTAGTCGGATGGCCGGGCATATCCAATCACACGCTTGAAGTGACTAAACAACCGGGCAGTTAGCACGTTGACGTTGACGTTGACGTGAAAGCCGGGGGGGCTGGCATCGCGGCGAGGGAGCTCTTACGGGTCATTGTCGATGAGCTATATAGGCCGGGGCGGAACGAGGTTAGCAAAAGCGGCACAGGCAAACGGTCGCACGGGCACGGTGGGTGGGAGGGCCGGCTTACAGGGTACTCGGTCGGGACGACCCTGCTCGGGATGTAGGTTTGTGTCGGGCTCGCCATGGCTTGTCCGGAGAGTATCGGTGGTGCACTGTCGAGTCCGCTCTGGGTGGTCTTTGCTGATGCCATCTTTCCGACGAAGAAAAGCCAATCCAGCCCATTCGCTGCCTCAGGCCGTGGAGACGCTGGAGTTTGCCGGTTATCTTTGACTCCATATTTAAATGGGAAATTCATGCACCGCCACAGCCCAGGCCAATCAGGCTCTCCCCAATGTCAGTTGATTAGTCATTTCTGCGCAGAGACAGCGCTCGAAAAGTGACTTCTGGCTGCCCCACATGCCTGCAAACCTGCAGAACAGCGCACTGTGCCCGTTAATTGGATCTGGGTGGACTACCGCGACGCGCTCCATGCGCTGCCAGACGCGTCTCACGTGGCAAAGTATCACGACACGAAGCTTCATCCAATTTAGGTTGGGGCCAGATAGTTGCTCCTCTTTCTCTCCCTAGCTTTGTTGTGTTCAATTTTTGGCTTCTGTGTTTGTTACCTAGTTTGCCCCATACACTGCAAGAAAATGACGAGCACAACTCAACGCCCAAAGGGCAAAGCGACCAACTCGCTCGACGACTACTTGTCGGATGACATGGGCGGTTTCGGTGGCATCTTCACGGATGACGAGCAAGGTACCGCCAACAACACGGCTCCAAAGGCGTCGGCCACGGAAGGGCTCGGCATCGACAAGGAGGTTGAGGTGACGAAGCGTGTGAGGGAGCCGCGCGTGAAGCTCGACGAGTTCCGGCTTCTCTCTGATAAAGGCATCCCTGCGCTGCGGAAACGAGCGCGTGTTCTCAAGATCAAGGGCAAGGGACACGAGGTATGGAAGGAGAAGAGAGGGAGAGGCCCAAGGCTCAACCTAAAGCCGCATTACTAATTGTTGTCACTGCAGTTCTCCGATACATACAGGCTTCTGTCCATGTACCAGCTTTGGCTGGACGACCTGTTCCCCAAGGCGCGGTTTGCAGATGCTCTTGCCATGGTGGAGAAGGAAGGCCACAAGACAAGCATGCACAAGATGCGCACGGAATGGATCAACGAGTCCAGGCCACGGGACGACGTGGCCGAGGTTGACGAGTTCTCCCAAGACCAAGAGACGGCGGCCGCAGAAACGACAGGGCCACAGCAACCGACGACAGACATGCCCAGACCAGCCGAGCACGAAAGCGGACTGGACCTCATACCAGACGATGTCTTTGATGGGGACGACATGGACGACATGATGGCTGGCAGCGGCCCCGGCTTCAATAGCCGCCCGTCGGCAATTCCAGACGAGGATGAGCTTGACGAGATGATGGCCATGGCCTCGGAGATGCATGGCGACCTACCCGACCGCCCACCACCTCCACGGGCACCGCCAGCAGATGAGCCGCCCCCGGACATGGACGAAATGGACGACTTGGATGCCTTTATGGAGGAAGCCCGGAAAGCGGCTTGAATTAAGCGTGCGTTTTATGACTGGTGTTTGGCGTCGATTTTTTTTTCATACTTATTCGATCGTATACGTGGGCTACAGGCTTTGCTAGGCCGTTGCATACAGACTGGCATTATTAGGGACCTTTTCTTGATTGCACAGTCAATGATAATTGATTGCGAAGGTCATAACGAAAGAATAACCCATGTACTGGTAGTCGCACGTGATGCTGGGTTAGTAGTGCCTGATGCGGACGATAGCTCACCCCCACTTCCTGGAGCTCTTGGAACAAAATACAACCAGGTGCTCAACAACCACGCCGCCGCAGATGGACGTCCTACATAGCCGCGCGGAGGACGAGTCGTTTGACGGTATCGACAAGATTCTTTTCAAGCGTCGGCCGAAAAGACGGGCGCCGGCAAGCGCAGCAGCAAAGAAAGGCCAGCTCGAAAAGGCCTTTCTTCAGCCACCCAAGCAGCTCCCGGCAAAACTTGTCGAAAAGACCCAGCAGTACGAACTCTTTCTGCGTTTGGCTTCCCTTGCGCGTGTGCTGCTTTGACTAACCACATACAACCCGGCAGGCGGTGGGATTTCCAGGTCGACAAGTCACTGCTCTTTGAGATTGATCCTCCAGACATCGGCACCCAGACAATCTTCTACCGGGGCGGCCGCAATTTCCAAATTGTCGACTATGCAGAGGTCCCTGCCCCCAAGGAAGCTAGCGGGGATGCGCAGATTGTGGCTCCGAGCACCCTGACGTCGGGCTTGGTGCTGGCCGGCAGAGGTCAGAGCAGTGCCGACAACGCCGCCGCAGACGCCGAGGAGGAATGGCTGCAAAAGTCCATTCTTGCTAGAGCCAACGCCAAGTCGGACGCATCTGGTCTACAGAGAGTCATTCAGGCCGGCTCTGGTGGGCTCTTGGAGGTCGCACCGGGTCTTCAGCGCGGCATCCGGTTCTCCGAGGACCAGCTGAAAGCAAAGCCACGGTCTGCAAAGGACGCAACGGCCGAATCCGAAACGGCGGACACTGTCCAAAACGACTTGGCCATCTCAAGCCAAGAAGCATCCTCGGCTAGTGCCCCGCCAGCGGAGAGCCACGGCGACGGCATCGAGGCGGACGCAGAGGATGCGGGCGCCGACGCAGCACAATTTGACGGCGACGTGGACGAGCTGCTGCCCGTGGAGTTCCCGTCTCTGCAGCCCGGCCAGTTCGGCCCAACGGTGGCCAAGAAGACTCGCCGAGAATGGGCACACATGGTGGATCTCAACGCGGAGTCCTCGAGCTATCGGAATCTTGTTCCTGGAGACATGGCCCGCCAGTGGCCGTTTGAGCTGGACGCCTTCCAGAAAGAGGCCATCTACCACCTCGAGTGCGGCGACTCGGTCTTTGTGGCCGCGCACACGTCGGCGGGCAAAACAGTGGTCGCCGAATACGCCATTGCGCTCGCGCAGAAGCACCAGACAAAGGCCATCTACACGTCGCCCATCAAGGCGCTGAGCAACCAAAAGTTTCGGGATTTCAAGGACACGTTTGACGACGTTGGTATTCTGACAGGCGACGTGCAGATCAACCAAGAAGCAAAGTGCCTCATCATGACGACGGAGATTCTGCGCAGCAAGCTCTACAGCCAGTCCGACCTGCTTCGCGAGGTCGAGTTTGTTATTTTCGACGAGGTGCACTATGTCAGCGACTCGGAGCGCGGTGTCGTGTGGGAGGAGGTCATCATCATGCTCCCCGAGCATGTCTCGCTGATCCTGCTGTCGGCCACGGTGCCCAACACCTACGAGTTTGCGTCGTGGGTCGGCCGCACCAAGAAGCGCGACGTGTATGTGATCAACACGCCTAAGCGCCCCGTGCCGCTCGAGCACTACCTCTGGAGCGGCAAGGCGGTGCAAAAGATTGTCAGCGCCGACCGGAAATGGCTGGAAAAGGGCTACCAGGAAGCCAAGATGCTTGTTGCGGGCGACGGCAAGCCCCCGAGCGCGGGAGCCAGCACGGCCGGGGGCCGGGGCGGTGCCGGTGGTGGCCGAGGTGGTGCAGTGCGCGGCGGAGGCAGCCAACAACGCGGCGGTGCTCGTGGTGGTGGCGGTGGTGGGCGTGGGGCCGGCGGGCGTCGTGGTGGTGGTGGTGGTGGTGGTGGTGGTGGTGGTCCGCCGCGGGCCTCGCACAACCCCGGCCACATGGGACGCGGCGGCCGCGCGACAGGCGGGTCCTCGCTCGCACAAGAAAAGACGGTGTGGTCGGACGTGGTCCGCTACCTGCGCAAGGCGTCTCTGCTGCCGGCCTGCATCTTTGTGTTCTCGCGCATGCGCTGCGAAGAGTACGCCATGTCGCTGAGCAACCTCGATTTTTGCGACGCCGGCGAAAAGACGCGCATCCACTCCATCTACTCCAAGTCCATCACGCGCCTGACCAAGGAGGACCAGGAGCTGCCGCAGATTGCCCGGCTGCGCGACATGGCCACGCGCGGGATTGCTGTTCATCACGGCGGCCTGCTGCCCATTGTCAAGGAGATTGTCGAGCTGCTGTTTGCGCAGTCCCTCGTCAAGGTTCTCTTTGCCACCGAGACGTTTGCTGTCGGCCTGAACCTGCCGACGCGCACAGTCGTCTTCTCGGACCACCGCAAGTTTGACGGCACGAAGCGGCGCATCTTGTCGCCGGGCGAGTATACCCAGATGGCTGGCCGCGCCGGTCGCCGGGGACTGGACGCGGTGGGCACCGCCATCATTGTGCCGCTGGGCGAGGCCAAGGACATTCCGCCCGCAGAAACGCTCAAGGGCCTCATCTTGGGCGTGCCGACACGCCTCACGTCGCAGTTCCGTCTCACCTACAACATGATCCTCAGCCTCCATCGCGTCGAGACCCTCAAGGTCGAGGACATGATGAAGCGGTCGTTCTCGGAGCATGCCACGCAAAACGGCCGCTCGGACCACGAGGACAAGATGCGGGAGCTCGAAGAGGACCTCGCCAGGCTGGTCCATGCCAGGGTGCAGTGCGACGCGTGCGGCGAGACCATGGCGGCCTGCCATCTTGCCGCCGAGACCTACCGCCAAAATACGGTGCAAATGAACCAGAAGCTGTACAAGACGCCGCTTGTTGGTCCCGTCATCTTCTGTCCAGGCCGGCTTGCCATTTTCATCAACGACCAGGGCGTCCATGCTGTGGGCGTGATTGCCGACGATCCGTTCCGGTCGGCACCCGAGAGCGGCACGCCCGCGCTGAGCATGCTCGAGGTCCAGCCGCCACGCGTGTCGGCCGACGAATCCGACAAGCTGTCCTTTGTGCCGGCTCTGCGCCGTTTCTGGCGGTCGTCTGTCCCGGCCAAGCTGCGCGTCCGTGAAGTTAAAGTGCCATTAGCCAAGTTTGAGCACCTTGCCGACCACGTCGTCTCCATGGGTCGCCGGTCCAGCGACCTGACCCCTGTCGAGGAGCAGCTCCGTGGCCTCGATCTGTCTTGGGGCTCGGACGTCTGGGCCGAGGTGAGCCTGGACAAGGTTCGGGACGTGGACGCCGTCTGGTACATTGACGACCGCAAAGCCAAAGCCTGTGCCGTGTCGGTGTCGCCGGCAACCAGTTGCCCAGAGTTTGTCCAACACGTAAGTCGCAACTTGTGCTCTTCTCTTCTTATTATCTCTTCTTCCCACCTCGGGTTGTCCCCTGTCGACCAACATGACTGACATACCTAGTTCGCTGCCCGCCACGCCGAATGGCTGGTCCGGGATGAGCTGGCAGCAATGCGCCGGGCCGTCGACGACTCGAGCCTTGCGCTGCTGCCAGAGTACGAGAACCGCGTTGCGGTGTTGAAGCACCTTGGCTTCGTCAACGACAGCTCCGTGGTCATGCTCAAGGGTCGCGTAGCCTGCGAGGTGCGCACGGCCGACGAGCTCGTCCTGACCGAGGTCATTCTGGACAACCTGCTCGCCGGCCTGGAGCCTGCCGAGATTGCAGCGCTCCTGTCCATCTTTGTATACCAAGGCAAGGACGACATGGAGATGGAGTCTGCCCCGTTCATCTCCAACGGCCTCTCCAAGGCCCTGCGGGAAGTGTACCGCATCTGGAAAGAGACGATCCGCACGCAAGAGCAGTTCCACGTCATCTCGGCCGGCGATGACTCGGAGCGTTCATCCAAGCTGCACTTTGGTCTGATGGAAGTGGTGTACGAATGGGCAAGCGGCAGCCCGTTCAAGAACATTGCCGTGATGACAACAGAGCAGGAGGGCACGATTGTGCGCACAATCACGCGCCTCGAGGACACGTGCCGGGAGGTCCGGAACATTGGCCGCATCATTGGTGACACGACGCTGGAGACCAAAATGGGTGGTGTGAAGGAGGCCATCATGCGGAACATAACGACCGTGCCGAGTCTGTATCTATGAGCAGCAGGGTATCACATATGAAGAACAACAATGACAGTATCCAAGAAAATGAGGTATTGAGGTATTGATCGCCAAAAAGTCGATGATGCACAATGGTGATGTGAGAAAACAAAGCACAAAATAGCAAGATAGCAGAATAGCAGAATAGCAAAACGCCCATCCGAACAGACGCCTGTGTACAAAGAGCAAAACAGCAAGAACAGTAAAAAAACACAAAAGCAAAGTCACAACAGCATCTCTATGCCCGGAGAGCCCGCAACCGCTGCTGCAGGGCATCCTCCTCCTCGGCACTTGGCTCGGCAGTGGCAGCCTCACGCGCGGGCTCGGCCTTGCTGACCTGGGCCGAGTTGAGCTCTTGTGAGAGCTCGACGCCGGCATCGTCGGCGAGCTTGCCGAGCAGCTCGTGCACGGCGTCATCCGACACCTGCACCGACGTGTTTTGGGTCATGGCGTCGGTGTAGATGCTGTTGGACATGGCGTACTCCTCGTTCTGCGTGCGGTACTGCTCCAGCGTGACCATGGTCTTCTCGGGGTTGACGCTGCGCTGGGCGCGGCTCATTGTGCGCGACGACTGGGCCATCATGTTGGTCATGCGGTTCATGGCGTTGTTTGCCTGGATCTGGGCCACCGAGAGCTCGGCCATGTCGGCAGCCTGGTCCATCTGTACGGCAATCGCCTGCTTCGCGAGCAGCATGCGGGCTTTCTGGGCAGCCTGCTGGGTCTCGCCCTTTTTGAGGAGCTGGAAGCGGAACGTTAGAAAGCAGCTCGGCCTAGACTCCACCCGAATGAAGACAAAAAGGAAGCGTCGGACGGCAATGGAAATGACGACTTACGTTTTGGATTTGCTTCCGCAGCTCACCGTCCTGCTTGGCGGCCTTTTGCGACTCTCGGCGAGCCTGCTTGGCGTTGAACTGGCAGCGGCATTAGCACATGAGTTTTGCAAGGCCAGAAAAGGCTGCAGACGAGCAGACGAGACATACCCGAGCCTGAAACTCGACCTGCATGTCGCGGGCAAGCTGGCGGTTCGACATGGCGGCGGCGGGGGCGGCGGCGACGACAACGAGCAAAAGGTCGAAAAATAGTATGCTAGGATGGACTAAAAGGCACACAATGTCGAGCACGCGGCGGGTGTGTAATAAAGGGCGATGAGAAAGAGAGCGGAAACACAGCCGGGTTGGTGGGAAACGAGAAGATGAAGGAGGCTGAAGCCTTCTCGTCTGGCTGGTTGGGCACCCCCCCTCTTTGCCCTACGTAATCCAGATCGGAGATCAGCAGGCAGTGCATATTCAGTCACGTGCTCTATCATGCTATCCATACAATCGTTCTCCTAGTACCCAGTACTCCGTACTCGTACAGGGCTATCCGTACACGTGCCCACTCCCGTCCCGAGGCAATAGCGTCCAGCCCCCTATCCCTTAGCAGAGGCGCGTCGCGAGACACCCACTGTATGTATTAATTACCCCGTGGTTTACGATCCCATCCATCTCCTAATCTTGTACCTTCCCATCACAATCCCATCCAGCTCGTTGGCCTCTCATCACGTCGTATACCATTGCATGCCACCGCCAGGATGGTCTCTACCCGTGCTGTACAAGCCGGGCCCTCAGGCTCAGATAGCCGTCGACCGCCTCTAAAATGGCTGTCGACCTACGACGACTTTATCACCAAGAATGTCGGCCAGGTATCCCAGATCGAGTCGACGCTGCGGTCGCTGACCTACATCATCCCCGGCCGCTTCCGTGATGCCGAAATTGCTTCCGAGGCCATCCATTCCGGCGTGCAGCTCCTGGCTCTGTACCACGATCTCTTGTTGCTGCGCACCCCTGCGGCGACGGCTGCATCGCCAACCCCCGCAACCGCCGATGGCACGCGATCCCATCTCTCCTCCAAGCCGCCTCTGGGCCCAGCCCATCCTCCTTCCCAACACACCCGCTACACCCGGTATTGGACACACAAGAGCCCGTTCTACCGACGCGTCGCCATTGTCCTTCAAGTCGTGCGGTACACGGAGATGCTGTGCGAGATGGCTGCGAAGCGCCGCGGCGAGCGGATGCGGTGGCGCGTCGTTGTCGTCATCGAGGCCATCAAGGCCGTCTGCCAGCTGCTGCTCCTCCGTATCACCCGGGGCCGCACGCTGGTGACACCCGTGCTGCCTATGCGGCAGGCGCTGCCTGAGCTCGGCGAAGACGCAGGCGAAGACGAGGACGCCGAGAACGACGAGGACAGTGAGGAGAACAGACGTCGCAATGCGGAAGAAGAAAAGGCGGCAGAGGAAGAGGCTGCTGCCGAAGCAGCGGCTACCAACGGCAACAACGAGGCGAAGTCGAACACGCTGCGCATCTCGCCACATCCGCCGCTGTCGCCGCCGCCCTCACCCCTGCGCACACCGGCCGAGCCCGTGCCGTCGGCCTGCCTGCCGCCATCGCCGCCACCGACTGAACGCCAGTCCACACAGTCGCTGTCACCGCCGTCGCCAAACGCCCACACCAAGGGCTGGTCCATGCCGCGCACCGGCCTGTCGCTGCCCCCGCTGCCCCAACCGGGCGACATCTCGTCCTATCTGCTCTCGCGCGTGCTGACGGCAGACGACATCAAGCCCGCCACCAAGCTTCTGAACCAGCTGCGTGGCTCTGCCCAGGTTGCCGAGATCCTGCATATCTTGACCCCTCTTGTCTTTGCCGTTGCACTCGCCCGGACACGGGAAAAGCGCCGCGCGACGTGGACTCCCTGGCTTGCAGGCCTGGCCATGGATTGCGCGGCCCGCCAGCTGCGCGACCACAGCCTACGCACCACGACCCTGGAGCGTGAGGAGTGGACTCGGCGCGGCTGGTCCATGGGCTGGTGGTCCATGCGGGGGGCCTTTTATGAGCACGTCATGAAGGGCGTTGTCGGCGGTGTGCGCGCCCGGCTACCAAACTTTGTCGGCGGCATCGTCGAAGACTACGAGTATCTGTGGGAAAACTACCACTTCAGCACAAGCCCATAGACTGGGCAAATGTTGACTTCTCTGGTCTAGGAGATGCAGTCACGCAAGGCAGAGCGTATGGAAATTGAAGCTTCCGTGGCTGTGTCTTTCTTTGCTTTTTATATCCATCATGGTTTGGTTTGTACTTTAATATTTTACTTTTTAGCATTCAGCTTCTTTTTTCTTCTTTTTGTATCTAGCATGTTAATGCCATAATAAACATCATATATCCTTCACGTCCTTGATTCTTATCATAATATGTCTGGGTATGATATAATGTACGAGGTTCGATAGCGAGCCTCCCTATCAATGTACAGTACATATCAGTCACTCAATGTATGCGTGCTATCATGGGTATCGGAACCGGTGATGCAATAGTTGCTGTGGGCTCATAACTGTCCGAAGAAAAAACGTTCGTTTTGTGCATCGTTCGGCTAGTTTCTTCTTCTTCCTACATCAAACAACTTTACCTATCTCTCTGATTCGCGAACATGTTTCTAACACGCTACGCGGAGCCTCTCTCTGATCCAGTCAGCACTCTTTTCTTATGACACCATGTTTAGCAGCGGAAAAAATCAAATGTCATTTCAAGGGCCACGCCGTGCCGTCATACTAAAACGCCATTCCATCCCGACCCCCTTTCATAGATATATACCAAAAAGCAGCTTCGCGTGCTTTGCCTTGTGCAGCCTTCTGCCATTGCGTCCGCCCGCCCCCAGAAAAAAAAATGGATACACGAAAGTCCTTCCCATGCCCTGATTAATACGCCGATGCTTTCTTCTGCTTACTGTTGGCAGTGTCTTGTCATCCAAATACATCCCATCATTGCCTCTCTCCAACCAACGCACCACCCATCTTCCGCGGGTGTAATTTCGCCGTCGCGGAGGATGCCATTGACTTGACCTTGGTCGAGACCGCTTGGCGTCGTTCTTCGACACGAAGGGCCCACAACAAAGCGAGCAAGACTTCTTGAGATGGAAGCGTGGCTGTGTTCAGCCATGCACCGTCCGGGGCAATACCCGCGTCCGACCACTGCACAGCCTGCATCATATCTGGACGAGCCCGTTCACCAACACGTGCAGCAGAAAACCGCTTCTCAGAGCACACCGACCGCAGTAGCCGCAGCGTCGCATCCTTCAAGGGACGCGCCAGCATTGGGTTGCAGGTCAGGATCTTCCGAAGCAGTTCAAGCCGCAGAGTGGTGACAGGCCAGGCCAGCGATGACGAGGCTGGAGTCGGCAAGACCGGGTTCGCCGTCGGCAGGCACATTGTGTCCATCGGCGTTGAAGTAGTCGTTGATGTCGAAGTCCGCCGCCGCGAACGGGCCGACGGCGTCGTTATCAACCAGATAATTGAAGTCAGATTTGCGGGATTCGGGGCTATTGAGATACCCGCTTTCAAGGAGAAAGCTATCTGGGTCAATGGACGACAACACGCTGAAATCACCACTGAAGAGAGCGTCAGCAGAAGCGTCATCTGGGAGAGTAGAGCTGCTGCGAGGGGTGCAGGTTTCTGTGAGACTGTCCACAGCCGAGGCTCCTCCGCCGATAGACACTGCAGGTCGGGGCACAGCGTCGCAGCAGGACGTTGTGTCGTATCGGGAGAGGGGCCAGGAGCAGACGTCACAGAAGCACCGGCATCCGTGGCAGCAGCAGATAGCTCTGCCTTGTCGAGGGCGTCGCCCTGTTGCTGAATGGGTTGCGTCTTGGCCAACAGATTCTGATTCGACTCGGCCGTCTTCTCTTGGCCATTAATGGTCGAGATGAGTTTGCTTTCGTCGGAAACGGGGTGGAGTGGAGGGGAAAGAGAGACAGGGTTGATGGTCGTGGCGGTGGCGTTCTGGGACGCGAGGAATGAATCGAGTGCAGCGGAAGGCTGCGTGTTGAACAGCTCCTGCGAGAGCGTGACGGGGGCGTTGGCCGTCGGAATGACAACAGGCTTCCCCTGCGCGTGTGCGAGTTGCTGGTAGCCTTGGTGGAGCATTGTGATCTCACGCCGCGCCTTTTCCAGCTCTTCTTTCAAATCTTGGTTTTGCTTCTCGAGGGCCTCAACTTCGAGTCTCTTGCGCTCACGGGATGATTGAGCAGCACGTCGGTTCCGAAGGACGCGCTCGACACGGCGCTGTTCCTTCTCGTCTTCTGTCTTGGCGCGCTTCCTTGGCGGCAGATTCGTCTTGGGTTCTGGGAGAACTTGTCCCCACGACTTGCGCTTCTTCGTTGGCTTCTTGTCGGAAGACCCCGGTTCGACGGCAGCCTGCTCGTGCCGATCACCGACTTCGGACGGTGTTTCGGATTCGGACACGCCGTCTTCTGGCCGCGGTGTCATTGATTGGAAAGGGTCGCAGTGTGACATGCCGGGGAGATTGTCGCCGTCGGCCAGAAACAGAGGCATTGATGAAGCAACATCGTTGGTAGATGGTACCGACGAGACCGACGCTGCCGTTCCAGCGAACAACGACGGGTAAACTCCTGTTGGTTCTGAGAGTAGAGAGTCCATCGGCGAACACTCGAGTTTGACCTCGGGGGATGGTGTTGGGATGAGAGACGGATCCATTGTAGGGACGTTCTGGAAAGTATGTAGAGCCAGGGTCTTGAACGGCTTGAGGGGGTCGTCTTTTGAGCTTGTTGTGGTGATGTAGGCTAATAAATGGAGAGAAGAGAGGGAATGAAGTAATGATGGGAAATGTTAAGCCATGGTTTGTTTGCTTTAATCACAACTGTTGCCTGCACCAGTATGCACTAGGGCGGTGTGTCGAAGTACTCGTACTCGTTGTCTATGGTCAAATGGGCAGATGCTTAGTGATGGGACAGGGGGCGAGTACGTTTGTTGTGAGGCGAGTGTCGTGTCTTATGTAGAGGCCACGTCGACAGAAAGGGGGCTTGGTTTAAGTGATAGATAACGTTGGTGCCTCAGGCAGAATGAAGAGAGGGAGGCCGTATGGGTCCCTCTGAAAAGGGGAGTATGGGTCTACGGAGTACGAGTAGCTGTTTTTATGTGGGCCATGGTGCGACTCCGTGCGCCACAGAAATACGAGCAGATTAGGCCCCCTACGGAGTACTCGGTACTCGTAGAAGTGCAGCGATGTACGGGAGTTCTCAGTACTCGCATTCGCACGGGGCGCTTTGTGGAGCATAGAATACTTGTACGGAGTACTCGTGCTCAGTAGTGCATGTGCATGAAACCTGACGCAACACACAAAATGTGGAGAAGGAACAACAACATTCGCACTCCGGTCGGGAAAGCGTACTTCGTAGAGGCCCGTCGGGAGGGGCTGGTTCTCTTGTCCTGCCCTCCCTGCGTTAGCGTATGCGGCTCTATGGAGTACTCCGTACGTGTACAAAGAAGTATTATGGAAACATATCCGCAGTGAGGACAGTAACGAGCTGGAACAGAGGAACAGAGGAAGGGAGGAGGATGGAGGAGGATGGAGGAGGGAGGGGGATTCGAAAGAGGAGGAGAGAATATGAAAGGAAGAAGGGACGGGAGGGGGGTGGGATGGAAGAGATAAGAGGGGACGTCGTTACGAGAGTGCGAATACTCCGTACGAGTACTCCGTATGTGGGCGACAAGAGAAAAGGTCGGGCCTGGGATGTCGGGCCTGGGATGTCGGGCCTGGGAACGGGCTTCAATAGTGACAGAAAGGGTAGCGTACCTAAAACAGGGATGGCAAGGGATGGGCGAGGAAGGGGTTGGATGGATGGCCGGACTACTCGTATGCTGTTGGTGCTGCTTCGGGCATACGGCGGGTACTCTGCACGGAGGGAGTCCGTATTACGAGTACTCGTACTGAGTATCGTAGTCGTACTGAGCCTTGGCTGGTCGTGACAAAACGATCAGCCGAGAAGCGAGCTAAAACAAGCCTCCCCTGAAACACCGCGCAATGTCAAACGTAGGACGTCCGAATACAGCTCGTTTTGAGGATTGTTTGATCACGTCATGTTTCCGGTGCTTCTCGGCGTCGTTGGAGGTTGTCGGATTAAAGGTTGCTTTGGCTGATCCTCTGTTGATCTTGTGCTGATCTTCTGCCGGGCCTCTATCATGTGAGCTGTGAAGCCGTGATGCCATGGGATCCTGCTCGCCGTCGGTGGTCCGATTCTACTCGTAGTCACAAGACATCGGTTTCTTTAGTGTTGATAGATGACACGCAGCAGAGCATTGCCGCGATCTACTCGTATGAGGACCTGTAGCTTATGCATTGTACATCAATCCAAAGACACATTGTTGTGCAATGTTACGATACGATACAAGTACTCATAAGATGGCATACGACGAGTACTCATCGAGTATCGTACTCTGTACCCGTACTCGTACTCGTACGTCTATTTTAAGAATGTACTTGATTCGTAATCGTACTCGTACGCGGTAAGCCCCAACATCATCTATTTCTGGAACCCGTCTGATATGCTGTGCAGGCGTGAGGTGGGTCTGGGAGGCTTTTATGATACGTGAGTACGCGGACTCTCGTAATGGAAAGTGATAGAAGGGCGGAGGAAGGCGGCCAGATCCCATGCAGACTGTCAGGGTCCTGGTCCATGGCTTGTTTCATCGCCGCAGGAAGGAATCAGGCATGGCGTGGGATGGCATTTACGAGTACTCATAATAATTGACTTTCTTGTCACCGGTACGGGACAGGCTGCTACCAAGTCATCTGCTACGGGTCAAATTCCTCATATTATGCCTACTCAGTAATATTTAACTGCCATTCAGGCCAGGCAGGGCGTAGCCAAAAGCGGGTCTTGGATTGTACGGAGTACGGAGTACTCATCGAAAGGTTTAATTCTAGGATGGAATTGTTAAGCAAGGGAAGAGAAAGGAAGCAGTAGCACCTTAGATGGGATGAAGGATAATAGATATATGTACTCGTATTCTTGAAACGCAAGGTTTTCGTAGAAGCTAAAGATGAACAGGAAGCGTCAAAAGGATAAAGGGAAAAGGGGGGAAAAGAGACGGTAAGAGAGAGTTTTTATCGGAGATTATGTCAAGAGGTTATACTAGAATTAAGAAAGAGAAAGCAGTCAAGAAACATTTGAAGATAATAGAGAGAGAGAAAGAACAAACAGGCGTATATTCTGATCAGACGAGTGCAACAGAGACCGGTCGCCCAATATAAACACGCCGGATACGAATACATTCATCTCTTGGGGCGTCTTGCGGTGAGTCCTGCACGCTGACGATACTACGAGCAGATGTGTGCACGTACGAGCACTTATCGGGTTATATATCACATGCACCGTCACGTGAACACAACCGCACGCGACAAGCTACCCGCACTCGCGCGCCGCATCGTCACCGAAGCTCGACTTCCCGCAACGGGACGAATCCGGTTGAGCACCTCATGTCTCCCCCGACGTAGCCAATTTTGCATGCGCCCCAGGTCACCAGTCCATTAGTTAGCTAATCGTTGGCTTTCGTCGTGCTGTGCCCTGGCAACACCAAATCACATCCGTGCGTCGAGGTTAAAAACGTATCAACGTGACCTCGCCGGACATGGACGAAGACAGAGGTATTCTAGCTGCGCGCGCAACCCCGTACTGGACACAGCATTGATTTCACCCCTCCCCCCCTCCCTCCCCCCTCGGTCGGCCGCCCCGACTAACACTATTTTCCTCATATAGACTCCAATCCGTTTTCCGACAATGACCAGGACGAGGTGATGGAAGATGTCGAGGAGCCAGAAAATGAGCCGGAGCCGGAGCCGGATCCAGAACCGGAACCAGATGACGACGACGACGATGCCGACGACGATGATGACGCAGAACAAGAGCAAGACCCAGCGCAACAAACAGGGGCCGGCGCGATCAGAGACGAGCAGAGGCGCGACAGCACCGCAGCCGAAGGAACAGCCGTGGTTTCGGCAGACACGATGGCCGCCATTGCATCGGCCACATCCAGGTCCACCCCTCTGCCGACGTCCCGTTTCAACCTCCGCGTCCAGCCCGAGGCGTTGGTCGCAAAAGTCTACGACATTGTTCCTACCATGGCAGCCCCCCAGGCTACGAGCATCAACGCCCTGGCCGTCACGCCAGACCTCCGCTACTGGATGACGGGAGGCTCCGACGGCTACATTCGCAAGTACGACGGCCCGGGCACCATCAACGGTAAGCAGCTGCTCACGGTTGCCCAGCGCCACCCGTTCGTCGACAGTGTCGTCAAAGCAGGCATCCTCATGTCGTACTGGGAAAACGAGGAGCCGGCTACAACATCGGCCCGAGGCACCGAAGAACACTTGTTGTCGCCCGTATACTCCCTTGCCATCCACTCGCGCGCGCTGTGGCTCCTTGCCGGCACGGAAGGCGGCGGCATCAATCTTCAGAGCGTACGCCATGACGAGGGCAAGCGCATCACCTGTCTACAGCAGCATTCCAATGCCGTCAGCGTTTTGCAGCTCGCCCCAGACGAGAAGAGTGTCCTCAGCGGCAGCTGGGATAAAAAGGTGCTTGACTGGGACCTCAACACTGGCCAAGTGCGCCGACAGTTTGATGGAAGCGGCGGTCAGATCTCGGTCATTGAACTCCGCCCGGCAAACGGCGCGCCGGTCCCTACACAGAGCATGGATGAGGAGCCTGTAGCCGGAGATGCGGGCAGCACGTTTACGAGCTCCAACGCAAACCCCGCGCTGGGCGGTATGTCGATGAACGGGGGCGGAGGCAGCAGCTCCAATGCTGTCGTGGGCATCGACGTCCTAGGCGGCGGCGGCACATCGGCCACCTTGAATGGCGACGAGCCCATCCCCGATAACGAGTCTCTGTTTGGCAGCCCTGGTGGGTCTCTCTTTGGCGGTAGCGATGCAATGGGAGCAAATCCATTTGGAGACGACGACATTGGCATCGCATCGGGCTCTGGCGCCATGGGCGACGAAGTTGCGGGGTTTTCCCAGGACGTCGACATGGGCCTAGACACGACCGACACAACAAACGACGCATTCGCGCCAGTAGGCCTCGACGGGCCGCCCTCGTCAAACGACGTGGCAGGGAACAACACCCTCGCCGAAGCACATTCGCGCAAGGACAAGGCGTCGGCGGATGGTGCTGAAGCTGCCGAGGAGCAGAAGAGGGCAGGGAGCTTGGAGATGGCCGGCACACTGGACGTCTTTGGCACCAGCCAAGCAAAAGGCGACACGGTGGACCGGGACGCGGCCTTGTCACAGAAGCGGCACGAGCAAGACCAGCAAGACCAGGAGCTACAGCAGATGACAGAAACGCAACTGCTCGAGAACGACCGACGGCAGTCTTCACCAGCCGCCGCGGATGGGACCCTCGCAGGCGAGTCCGGTGGTGGAGCTGGTGGCCACGAGCGCCCTCCCACGTCCGTGGTGTATTCCTCACAACCCGGGCCTGCACAGTATGACCCGACGCAGGTATCGGACAACGTCTTCTTCTCTGCCAGCATCGACGGCACCATCCGAATATGGGATCG
Organism: Ophiostoma montium; assembly: GCA_029299015.1. Classification (NCBI taxonomy): domain Eukaryota; kingdom Fungi; phylum Ascomycota; class Sordariomycetes; order Ophiostomatales; family Ophiostomataceae; genus Ophiostoma; species Ophiostoma montium. Next base: position 22,969 of record JANSMC010000170.1, read on the forward strand.
CCGCCAGAGTTTACCTGTGGCTCGAATCGGCAATCGACCAGGCGTACCACCTTGGTGCATGGGGGCATGCTGGAGCCCAGATGGCAACCGGATTTATGCTGGTCGCCGAAACGGCGTTGTGGAAGAGTTTGATATTCACAAGTCAAAGGTTGGGTGGCAGCCTGAGCGAACTCTGCGATTCCCTGCTGGTAGCGGTCCCGTCAGTGCTGTAAGAGCCATGGTGAATGGTCGCCATCTTGTTTGGTGAGTTTGCTTGCTTGCTTTCTTTTTTCCTTCTTTTTCCTTCGTTTTTCTTTCGTTTTTCTTTCTCCTTCCTTTCTTTTCTTTTTTCTTTCCTTGATATATATCTTTCCTTTTTCTGTCCGTCTTTTTGCTCCTGTACTAACACACTGGCTGTAGTGCCTCGCATGATATCCTTCGCCTGTACGATCTCAACGACAACTCAACCCGGCACTCAAACGTTCCATTTCTCATTGTTCCTGGGCCCCCTCGCGCCGGTGTTATCTCCCACTTGTACATCGACCAAACATCCCGGTTCATGATCTCGACAGCGGGGACACGGGGATGGGAGGGCACCAACACGGAAGTTTTGATTGGTTACGAAATCAGCTCAGTCACAAAATAGCACCACTGACAGAACTACTCGTACAAGGTCCCCGCGAGGGTTGCTTCCTTCATCTGCCATGCCGTTTCTCTCTGATGATCCATGTGTATTTTCAAAACTTGGGAAGGGAGTGCGGGTTGGACTGCTCCTTGGGATAGATCGGCGTAGGGGACTATTTCTCTTGTCTCCAGCGCGTACTCCGTACATACCGTACATACCCTTCCACTCCGTAGAGGTCCCTCAACCAGTTCCGCGCATGCGTAATCCGTTCCAGGATGAGAGGGGGCTGGGTACAACGTTCGGCAACCGATGGTTTAGCCCTTGTGAACTTCATACAATGGCAACAGAGTGGTCAAGCGTAAAAAAAGGGTGGTAGGCAATTTCCGGCAAAGCTAAGTCCGAGGCAGCTTGTCTTGCATACCCATGACTGAACAGCGTGGGATGAGGCGATGGGACACATCTACCTCGCGGTTTTATGTATCTGCTGCAAAAGTAGGAATGAACGGTGGCAAGAAAGGGAGGGGAACTGCCGAGTTGTTGCACGTCAGCGCATGCGGGACATCACACGTGTCCTGCACCGAGACAATTCGACGTCTTGTGGGTAAGGGTCTTGGACGAGAGAGTCGGCCAGTTTCGGCCATTTCCTGCGTCACAATGACCACCCTGTTTGGCACGGACTGGGGCTGCTACTCCGCCGGGCGGTCAAGGGAAGAGCCGGCAGCTCCTTTCCAGAGGCCGTAAAAGCCTTCGCAGTTCTTCCACATCTTGATGGTGCCGTCTTCGGAGCCGGTGGCGTACAGCTGCCCATCGGGAGAGAAGGCGATGGACCAGACAGGTCCATGATGGCCTTTGAGGATGTCTGACATATAATTGTTAGTAAGAAGATAAAGACGAGGTAGGCGCCGGCACTGCCCTATCTCGATTGCAACAAGGAGAGCAAGACAGTCTTTGGACGTACCGATTTCTTCGCCGCTGTCCCAGGAATACACCCGCACCCACGTGCCAGGTTCTTCACCAACGGCAAACTTCCGACCCTTCAGATCAATGCCGACGCTAGCAACTCCATGCGACAGCTTAAAGTGCTTGATCTGATCCTCAAACGCATCGCCGCCCCAAAAGTAGACCGTTTTGCCTGCTGCCACTGCCAGCACGGGCTTCCCGTCGCCAATGTCTTTTGGGTCGCTGTATCTAGCCGCCAACTCGACAACCTCACAGGATTTGATCTCGCCATCCAGGACCTCTTCCTTGATGCATGACCTCGACGTAGTATCGAACCAACGAAGGGTGCTTCCAGACGCAGTCACGAGGATGCCGGCGGACGGCGCCCAGACGATGAATTTGATAGAGTCTTTGTGGACACCTTCGCCGATTTCGAAAGCTGATGAGGCATCCAGTAGCACTGGTTCTATCGGCGTATTCGAGGGCGAGCTAGGCAAAGGTCTTTCTTCGGGGAGGCTGAATAGGCGTAGTTTCTTCTCATAACCGCCCGTGGCAATCACGTCGGACTCGTATCGTGGGTAGGCAACCGCGCGAACGATGTGGTTGTGTTGAAGGGTGTAGAGAAGCTCTCCGGTGTGTGTGTCCCAGATTTTTCTGCCTGCTGTCAGCATGTGTGGCGTGGCTGGGGGGGTTATATGTTTGATGATTTACGCTGTGAAGTCGGCAGAAGCAGTGGCGGCGGTTGAGGCATCGTGGCTTAGTTTAGCCTGCCAGACAGCGCCTTTGTGGCCGATGAAAGTACCGATCCTGACCGTTGTTAGATTACGAGAAGCTTTCATAAGAACAGATCAAAGCAAGAATAGAATGAAAGGGGAAAGACGGAGCAGGGGGCAATAATTACCAGTCACCAGTCTTGCCATCACGGAGCATAGGGTTTCCATCTGGGAAACAGAGGTTAGCAGGGCTGATCAGAGGCCAATGTTTTTGAACTCCAAAAGCAACATACCTTTACAGGCGGATATCATATAGTAGTTGTCATCTTTGGTCAGGGACGAGAAGCCGATGTGAGGCACGGGGCGAGAGTGGCCATGGCATGTGAGTGGCACGTACTGGCGGGGTTCTGGTACGTTGCCTGCCATTGCGAGAAACAAGACGGAGTGAGCGGACTGTGCGTATAAAGAGAGGTTGAGTGGCGAGAGATAGATGGTTCGAGCGTGCAGCTCTGAACTTTGCAGGCTGAGAGAAATCGGGGGTTTCGATGCAATGCAAGACGCGGGTCGGTGAGCAGGTAGGAGCAACGAGTTGGCGTGCGTGCCAGTTCGGACTGTCGCGAGGAAGGAGAGAATGCCACAGCAGCAATGCGGACGGCAAAGACTTGGAAAAGCCGGAAACCGTGGGAGAAGATGATGAAGAAGAAGAAGAAACAACCAGGGCAGCTCGAAGGGGCCGGGGTAGGAGGCGAGCAAAGTCGGGGAGTATGAGAGCGCACGAGACAGCTGTCAAAGGAAAAGGCAACAAAAGCCAAGGAGTTGTCGTGTCGAAGCCAAGGTCAAGCAATGCAGAATATGCACGAGTAAGAGAGACAAGAGTCGGTCTTGAAGCTTCAGAGGTGCGATTGGGGGAGAAGGAGGACCGCGGGAGGTCGGCAAAGGTTTGGGGGTCGTCTGTTACAGATCGAGGGGTAGAAAGGGTGCGATGGGTCGTTCCTTCCATTTTCAGACTGGCCTTTGCGGCCTGGAGCTTGCCGGAGTACAAAGTACTTATGGAGTACGAGTAGCTCGACCCGAGTCTGGCCAGTAGAACACGTTGAAATAGTGGACTGGCACAGAAGCTACCAGAGCCTGAGAAGGGTACAGCGCCCCGGGTAGACCCACGCATATTACTCTTTTAGTCCAAAAACGGAAAGAGCTGTCTGGGGGCAAGCTGCCCGTCGCCCCTCCATGATTCATCAACCAAACACAAACACCACGTCAACACCAACCGGCGCCTTGCAAAGAAGAGGAAGGAAGGAAGATAATTGAGGGCTTAATTTGTGTCCGAAATTTATTGTCACAAGAATATCCTGTGCCCCCCCTCCTTCCCCGAATTTCTAATACGAGTAATACGCCTTTCTGCTCGCTCTGTCTTTGCTACCTCGTCGTCGTCCGACTATCTCGTCGTCCTCGCCTGCATACAACCCTGACCCGTGCGCTTTGTTGCTTGCTCGTCACATCCTTCGGCATGGCCAACAACGAGGTCTCCGACTTTACGCTGTCAGCCAGTCTGGAGGGCCACGACAAAGATGTAAGAGCTTGGCAAAGTGAGGGCTGTGTTTGTCTTGGGCCCATTCTCTAACGCGCCCCTTTTTGTCTAGGTCCGTGCCGTGTGCTTTGCGATTCCCGGAAGCGTCTTTACAGCCTCTCGCGACTGCACCGTGCAGGCCTGGCACGAAACGTCCTCTGCGCCACCGTCATTCTCCAACAGCCTGCTAGTCCAGGGGTCGTACTCGTTCAACTCGCTTGCATTCCTTCCACCGTCTGACGACCGTCCGCAGTACCCTAGTGGGCTCGTACTTGCGGGCAGTCATGACCATACAATCGAAGTCCGCAAGCCCGACTCGGACATCTCGCAGGATCGCGTGCGCCTGCTATCGGGACACACAAGCAACGTCTCGGCCCTCAGCGTCTCGCCCAATGGCGATTTTGTCGTCTCTGGGGACTGGGACGGACGCGCAAAGCTCTGGAGTACTGCTACGTGGGAGGTCGAGCTGGAACTCATTGGCCCCGACGCAGACGATAAGCAGAGAGCCATTTGGGACGTTCTTGCTTACAGCAACAGCGTTGTCATCACAGGCTCTGCCGACCATGTGATCCGCGGCTACAGCTTGCAGAACAAGAGAGAGAAGGAGGGCGAGCTGCAGCCGGGCGTCCTGATTCGGACCCCAGACGTTGTGCGTGCGCTGTGCCGCGTATGCAAGCACCCCGGTGGCGCCCAGATTGCCAGCGCAGGAAACGACTTCTTGATCCGTCTCTGGCAGTTTAACGGAACCCAGGTTGGCGTTCTACAGGGGCACGAGAGCTTCATCTATGCCTTGGACAGTCTCCCAACGGGAGAACTGGTGAGTTCCAGCGAGGATCGTACTGTGCGCATCTGGAGGGGCGAGGCTTGTGTGCAGACAATCACACATCCTGCGCTTTCGATCTGGTCCGTGTCGGTATGCCAGGCAACAGGCGACTTTGCGACGGGAGCCAGTGACAGCGTGGCCCGTGTATTTACGAGAAGTAAAGACCGGGCAGCCTCGGCTGAAGTCTTGAAGCACTTTTCGGATTCTGTCCAGCAGTCTGCCATTCCACAGCAACAAGTCGGCGATGTCAACCCCAGTACTCTCCCCGGCCCCGACTTCATCGAGACGAAAATGGGCACAAAGGACGGACAGACCGTGATGATCAACTCTGGCAGTGGGAACATAAGTGTCTATCAGTGGTCAGCTGGTACGTGCCAGCACATTGGCATCCTCCGCTTCTCCTTCTCGTTTTCCACACAGAGTCTCTAACCTTATCCAGGTCAACACCAGTGGCTGCTCGTAGGCACTGTTGTGGACTCGTCAGCACAAGAGGCCGAGGAGACGGCCGGTCTCGGATTTGGCGCCGGTGCTTCAGCCCAAGGACTCGAGCCAGCTCCCCGGCCAGCCAGCAATATCGATCCTGCCGTTCATTATCCACTGGGGCCGCACGCAGTTTTTGTCACGTTGACGCAGAGCAGTTTCAAGCGTTAGTAGAACCCCCCCCCCCCCCCCGGGAGGGTGCTGCGTTATAAGTTTTTTGGCCATTCCCCTTTGCTGACGTTGATCATATAGCGGTGCTCAATCGGATCAATACGGTCAACGAAAAGCTGCCTCAGGAACTGGCGCTTGCCCCAGACATGGTGACGCATCTCTCATCTATGGCAGAGACACTGGCCCAGGAGCTGCCCTCCATCTCCGCAACAATCCCCGCCATGGTTCCAGCTGTCCCTACCAACAAGTCATTGACCTTGGACACGGTCTCGATCGCGACTGTCTTGGGGTTGATAGCATCTTGGCCATACAAAGACCGCCTCGCGGGCCTTGATCTGCTGCGGTGCAGCGGACCGTCAACTACGGTGGCAGAGTTCACTAATAACCAAGGCAGCGACATTCTTGACGCCGTGTTGCCCAATGTCCTTGATTACCCAAAGGACGACTCGACAGGGGTCGCAAAGGATGCCAAGTCGGTCGAAAACAATGCCATGATGGCCCTTCGCCTGGTTGCCAATCTGTTTGTCACCACTGCTGGTCAAAAGCTCGTTGCCAGAAAAGCAGCGTTAGTTGTTGACTTCCTGGACAAGGTCCTTGAAGTCGCGTCCACCAAAAATCGCAACCTGATGGTGGCGTGGACGTCTGCGGCGAGCAACATTACATCTTTTGCTCTTCGAGAGCAGGAGGCAAGCGGACAAACCGCCTTTGGAGGCGAGTCTCTTGCCAGGATGATCAAGCTTTTGGCAGTGCCAATTCTCGATAGCGACGATAGCGAGGTGACTTACCGAGCCTTGATCGCTCTGGGTAACCTTGTCAGCATCCCTGGTTCGGAGCATTATGCTCAAAAGGCCCGGACGGCCAACGCCGGCACCTGGGTCGCGTCAGCCACCAATAAACTCGGAGAGGCAAGGATTCGGACTGTCGGCGAGAAGATTCTCAAGCTGCTGGATGCGTAAACACCTGCATGTCAGCGGAAAGCGAAGCGTGTCGCCTGCGTGTGGCTAGATGAGTGGTTTTACCCAACCATGCCCAAATGCAATGCTGCCTTGTCCCTCTTCTTTCTACGTGATTGTGAGTCTGATAATCGTGTACTGGTGGTAGAGTGAGAGCGACAAAGAAACAAAAACCACGTGGTGTAGCATGTAGCTTGGTTTGCACCATGGCATGTTACAATTATCAAGAATATATTTCAAATGATTGTGGTGTAAGATGAAAAGATAAGAGGCCCAGAGGTGTACAGCAATCCAAGACGCCAGAAAGAAGACCAAAATAAACAAACAGAACCCAAAATAAAGCACACTAGAGAAACGCCGTGGCGGACATATTGAGCATGTCTGGCCGGGTATGGGATTATATACAGCTGCAATGCGAATCCCTGCAGAAAGGGGGAGGTGGCGAGGATGGCATCCATCACAGAGCCATCCAGAACATGGCTATCGCAGCGGGTAGCCAGCCACCATACTGGAGCCAGCTAGACGATGCGTGCGCTCCTCGGAAGAGGAAGGAGGGCGCGGCACCAGACGTGGTGTTGCTGTCCACCGAGGCTTTGGTGTTGATGGTGTAGACCTCGGCGAAGCCCATGTCGGAGCTGTTAAAACAATTTGTTTCGTTGACTTGGGCGAGACGCGGGTCGTTGTCCTCGACAAAGGTAATGTCGACGCACTGTTAGGGTAGGTCAGCATTGGCAGTCGCGGTAGAAGCGATGAGGGAAGGAGGCAAGTGAGAGGTGCGTGGGGGGGGTTGGGGATCTCACCGAGTACAGGGCAGCACCGTGGACAGCCAGCTCAACGACCTGGATCGTAGCATTGTCGCCGGCTTTGACGCTGGCATTGACAGGCAGTGGGACTTGGGGCAGGCAAATAGTGCCAGGATACGCGAACTTGGAGGGTCCGGTGATGCCAAACTGGGGGATCATGGGAAAGGACATGTTTGGGGGCCCGCCGTCGGGGCCATCGGTGCCATAGCCGAGGTTGATAAAGACCTGGGCCGCAGCATGGCCCTGGAACCAGCCGGGCTGGAAAGAAACGGCACCGCCGGAAACGGGCCAGTAGGTGCGGTTGGTCGTGGGTTTTAAACCGCCGCCTGCACAGAGAAGAGCATCAGAACGAGTTTTCTTTGATTTTCTTTCCAGACCCAAGAGAGTTCAAACTGAAGTTTCTGTGTATTTGACTTACAAGGATACAGCCACTGCATGCCGTAGGGGTACGTTTCGTTGGTGACCAGGTTGTTGCCTCTCCATCCGGGGTAGACCATGACGGTATGCGCAGAGGCCAGAGTGGCGCCGAGAATGGCGACGAGTATTGAAGGAAACATGATGGCAGCGCAGGTGGTTGGAGCGGAGGGCGGAGGACTGGGTCTTGGTGAGGTTGGAGTTTTGAGAGATATGATTTTGCGAGATGTCTGAATGTCGTGGGTATATACTCGTAGTTGTCTGGTGGTCTTGTTTCTGGTCGGCTTGGCGTCTGTACTAATGCAAACTACACAACTGCCGGTGGCTCTGTATAATCGTGAAAATGAGAGGATGTGTGAGAATGTGCGAGCGTGAGCTTGAGCGTAAGCGTGGTAAGCGTGGGCGTGAACATGAGCGTGAGCGGGAGGGCATGAGCGTGGGCGTAATCGTGAGAGCGTAACAGCGTCAGCTTGAGCATGAGCATGAGCGTGAGCGTGAGCGTATGTGAGAGCGTACGTAAGAGCGTAAAAGCAGAAAAGGCAAAAAAGAACAAATGAGAGGGGCCAAGAGAATATAAAGGGAGGACGAAAAGGATCTCGAACGAGCTCGAGGAGGGTGGTCATACGGTGAGACCAGTCCACGAGCGAATGAGATAGCTTACCGCGAATGTGACACTGCATGATCAGCGACTGCATCCGGAAAGACCCCAACACCTGCGTGCCATACTATCCACTTCCCGGACATCTAACCGCCCGGTTTGCATCTAGCCAACGGCTTTTGAAGGGCGGCTAGCCACTCGCAGCGGCTAGCGGGGTGCTCATCCACGCCGTCATCACATGCCCCAGCCAATGGCAGCTGCAGGTGTGGGAGCGCGAATCGCCCACGGACCATCACACAAAGAAGGGCGTGTGCCGATCAGCCAATGGGATATTAAGAAGGCAAACTACAGCGGGGCACTGGCTCCAGTGCTGCAACGACGAGTACGAGTACATACCAGCTATCGAGGCCTCTGTACTCTACTTCGTACATTTTGTATCACGTAGCAAGGGCTCTCGTTGGGGAAATAGCCATGATGTTGGGCCTTGCAAGCACAACTGAGAACTGAAGCCGTCGCCGTCTGAGCCCGGATTAAGCGCCCGTTGATTTCAAGTGGAGTCACGGTAGAGGTATTAGTGGGTGGGGCATCCAGAATCCCCGCGCGCGCCGCCGCCAGTGGCTCAAGAATAATAAGCCATACAGAGTACGAGTATGCGTACGCTTCGTACGACGAGTAAAAAAATACTTCCCCTACTTACTCGTACTACAGTACGTTCAATCTATAGTTCTAGGCCAGTTGCTATCTCGATAGCCTTCATACTCTACTACGGGTGATACAGAGTACTTCGTATTATGGAGTACGAGTACAGTCCTGTTACCAAAGCCGCCACGCGAAAAGACAGCTCTAAGCCGGTGGTGTCTCCACTTATTACGCATGTAGAAAATCTCAACATCCAGTCATGGGGGGGAAAAACCACAGCCTCGTCAACCATGCCGTTTGTTCTCACGCCCGATTCCGCTGCAGCTGGTCAGTAGCGTTTGATCATAGCGTTATCCGTGTCAGCCCCTTCTGAACATGCCAGGCTGTGTTGAGGATGGCGATGCGCCATGGGTCATTGTGACTTCAAAAAAGAAGAAAAGAGGCCACCGCCCAAAAGCGCCGAATCCCGTTGATTTTCACAACCCCTCGACAGCTGTTCCGATCCTTGGTAACACGACAGCAGTAGTACCTCCTACCTCGGAGTCTGCAGCTGGTAATGGCTCGGTCTTGGCAACGATTTCTCACATTCAGGCCGAGCATGCACGCATCATTGCGTGGTGGCGTGAACAGCCATCCTACCGGCAACTCGTGGCCCTTATCTCGGCTCAGGTTTCGTCCCATGCTCCCGTCACGCAGGCTCTGTGCTTGGGAGCTGGCTCGTTTGGCGGTCCGCTGGATGGTGGGGAGGCGTTTCGCCGTGCCCATATTCAAACCGCTGCTTTTCTGCTCATACGAGACTTGCTCAGTGAGTACAATGCAACGGGATCAAGGCAGCATGGCAATTCCTTGCGGCTGACACTTTTTCATAGGCCAAGGCGACCATCCTGTCCCCTGTTATTTCCAGGAGCCGCTGTACACAGCTGCAGACAAGGACTATCTGCACAGTCTCGGCCACACTGTTGTTGAGGCGCCCGTCGCCACACAGATGATCACTACGACATCGCTGGTCTTTGCAGTCCACTTTCCGCTGCGTGAGTATGTGGCCTGCCTTTCTGGGGCCTGTCCAGCCATGCTTGTCGGGACTGGCTACGACGCATGCGAACAGTATGTTGAACCTCCCTTTTGTTCACTGTTTCCGTGTTGTCATTTCTGACATCGTATGTTCAGGCTTCCGCAGTTCTCCACCGTTGACAGCACCCGATGCGCACTACAGCCACTCCACGACGTGCATCGTAGCTTTGATGCTTATACCTTCCCACAAGAAACTCAAGACTATTGTTTTTCTGACACCGTGATCTACTGGTGCCCGTACAGGGCGGACAAGCAAACAGCGGATTTTATAGCCTAATTAATAGGGTTAACGTGCCTGGGAGGACAGTGTACATGTGCTTTGCGCTTGCCCCCTTAATACTGACGCCCGCTCCCTGCTATACATCTCACTTAGACGTTAGTTACGAGATCGTATAGAGCACAAAACGTGTTGATTAAGTCTGTTTCCTCCGATATCCCTCGGATGTTGGATGACAACAAAGTGGTGCTTTAAAGTGGGCCAGATAAGTGGATCCAGTATACGACACGCCCCCCTAGAGCGAATGCACTGCAGGAATTTTGGTATATAAATAATATAGGAAGGTCCGAGGGTAAATACCCTAAGGACAACGAGACGAATAGAATAAAAAAGAAATTAAATTATAGGTAGAACTTTTAAGAATATACTATACTTTTACGGGGATAATACTTTCGTAAAACCGTTTGTTTACTATTCGTCCGTAGATACTTTAACGAAATATAAGGTTCTTCCGCCCTTTTATCGTAGTTAGTAATTAGTAATATTAATACATTTCAGCTTCGACGCTTTAATCCGGTTTCCGGAAATAATTTATAAAGTTTAGGCGTTATTATAATAATATAATAGTAAATTACCGACTAGCGTTTTAAGTTTTTTAAAGAGCCGCGTTTAAAACAAACCTTTTCGTACTACTTAGGATAAAGTTAAAAGCTTTATGTAAGGGTCCTAGTAGCGAGGGCGTACGTAAAAACTCCTAAATTGTAAGGGTCCTAGTAGCGAGGGCGTACGTAAAGACTCCTGAATTATCGAAATAACTAATCTTACAGAAGGAAAGGAAAAGAGAGGGATTTATACTCTAAAAGTTTCCCTCCCTTATATACCTCGACCCCGCCTCCCTCGCATACCCCTGCCCTCTAGACGCCCGCGGGCGTCTAACGGTAACTACCCTTATTAGGTGACCGCCTACCGTTATATGTATCAAGCCTAAGGTCACGTAGTCTAGATCCACCCTACCGTACCCCTCGTACGCTAAACGCCCGCGGGTGTCTAATAATGCGTATACCCTGTATCGCTATACTAGATACCCACGGGGGTCTAAAAGTATCCGCCCTCGTCAGGTAACCTGCCCGACGCCTCCTCACGTACGCGGTCCAGGGTTATATAACCTAGGAGGGCTCCTACCTGCTAAGGTCGGCGTACGGCGTAGTCGTATGCTACGCTAGGGCTTTTAGCCTATAACATTACTTCCCCCCTCCCGGCGCCTTCCGCTACGGGGGGTGTACCCGCTCCTCGTACTCGTCTAGGGCCGTAGTCTCTTATATCGCTTTTAACGGCTCCTAATTTAGCGTAACGTACCCGGCCTATTTTACATACACCTACTAACCGCGGCCCTTCCGGCGGTACTTAAAAATATCGTCTACTTCGTACTCGTTATAACCGTCTACGGTTAGTAGCGACGGCTCGGTATAGTTTACCCGTTAGCTCGGGAGCGGGTTATCGTCGTCGCGCCGGACTAGACTTACGTAAAATACTAAATAAATCCCCTTTAGTATATCTAATTCTACGGCGTAGTTACCTACTATACGTACTACGCGGTACAATAATACTACCTAGTCTAGCTTCTTTACTAGCCGTACGGTCTTAACGTAGCGTATCCAAAGCTATACACGTTCCCCCTATTAAAATACGCTTACGTACTAGCGGTATTTATTCGCCTAGGCTTTTTATACCTCCTAAACGACCTTTATACTCGCTTACGCGTATACGGTACCTTAGCACTATTTCTTTATTAACGCGTCGCCGGATACTACGGCTAGCCGTCGGGCTTTTAATACCGGCTCGTCGATTACCGGTATATAGTAGCTATAAAGTATATAAAACGGCAATATTTTCGTCGAGGTACTAACCCGGTTATTTAAAACGATTATAACGGATAAGAGTAACTAAGCCTAATCCGACTATAAAAAAAAAATAAAAACGTAGAAGTAAATTTTTAACTCTTAGTTCGCCCGCTCCGTTACTCCGTCCGTCTCGGGGTATTATACCGTAGATAACCGGCGTATAATACCTAGCGCCTTATAAACCTTCGCCTAAAAGTCGCCTATAAATTATACCCCGCGGTCGAATACGATCGCCGTTAATAGGCCGTAGTATTAGAAAACGCCGCTAAGGAAACGTTCTATTACCTCCGGTACTTTAATTATTAGTATTAACTCGTATACTACCGCCTTATTTAAACGGTCCATAATTACTATAATATTAATACATCCTTTATTAATCGGTAAATAAATAATAAAATCTATAAAAAGCTCGTTCTACGGCCGTTCTAAAACGGGGAGTAGTTTAAAAAGTCTTTACTTAGTATCCCGCTACGGTTTAATCTAACGGTAGCGCTAGTAATTCTTTACGAATTACTATATATTAGCTATTAATACTGGCTAAACGTACGATTTCGAGATTACCGTCCGCGTAGCTTCCCTACCTAAATACCCGGTAAGTCTTAAGTTATAGATAGCCTAGATTAAACGCGTACGGAAGGGCTCCCTAGACGGGATTTAAAGCCGATTTCGCTAAATTACCCGGCCTTCCGAATTTTATTAGAACTTTACTAGTTTAAAGTTTAGCCCCTACTTTTTTAGTACTGTATCGTCCTTCCTTTAAATCGCGTCCCGGAGCTTTTAGTACCGACGGTTAGCTTTAAAGGACGTATACTATAACGTTATTAACTCGTCGTCTACGAACGGCGACTTTAACTCGTTAGTTAGCTCTCTATCTATTTCCCTAGGACCGTCCTTATCCGCCCGTACTACCTACCCTACTAGGGCTACGACGGTCGGCTAGGGCGTTTTGTCTAGCGGGGGCCTGGTTATTTTTAATCCTCCTACGGTTTTTATAAGAAGTTATACTTTTTGTTCGGCCCGCCGGTCGTCGCCGTTATTTATTAGTATATCCTAGTCCCGCCGGGATAGCGTATTTAATAATAGTTATAGCCGCCCGGGCCGGTAGATTAGGGTATAGTTTATTACTAAAAAATTTTCCGCTTACCGTATTTAGCGCTCGTTAAGTAAACGGTAGCTTAAGAACTATTATAAGTTTTAATAATCCGTAAGCACTTTAAAACGTTCCCCTTTTAGCTCCGGCGCTTACTCCCGTATCGCTATAATAATAGTATATAACTTTTTATCGTAAATTAAATAATTATACTCCGCCGGTATAAGTTTTTTCGAAAGATAAGCTATAGGATACTACGCCTCGTCCGTTTACTTTTATAATAAAGCGGCCCCTAAAGTATACCCCGATGAATCTACTTCTACTCTCGTAAGTCTCCCTAAGACCCATACCGCTAGTACTAGGCTTTCCGTAGCCGCTTTTTTTAAGGCCTAAAAGCCTACCTCGCACTCTAACGTTTATACAAACTTAGCTCCCTTCCTCGTCAAATCCGTTAAAGGGGACGTATACTCGGAGTAGCGAAGGATAAACTCCTAGTAGAACCCGGTAAACCCTAGGAACCCCCGGACTACGCGGACCGTACGCGGGACCTTTTAGTCCTAGATTACGTTTACTTTGGCCGGGTCTATCTCGAGTCTACGGCCCGGCCTAATAACGTAGTTAAGGAACTTCGGAGCCTAGGCCTCGAACTCGTACTTCTTAATGTCGAGTTAAAAGCCGGCTTTGTAAAGCTTATTTACTACCTCGCGTACCCGTACGCGGTAGTCCGTACGGGAGCCGCTCGAGTAAATATAAACGTCGTCGATAAAGGCCGTCGTGTCTATATTTAGGTAGACTTAAAAGACCTAGTTAATATACTACTAGAACGACGCCGGGGTACTTGTAAAGCCGAACGGCGTGACTAACTACTTATAAAAACTAGTATAAGTATTAAACGCCGTTTTCTACTTATCCCCTTTTTATATTCTTATACGGTAAAACGCGGAGATTACGTCTAGCTTAGTTACTTAGCGATACTTAATTACGTAGTGTAAGGTTTTTATAATTAGTAGTAAAGAGTAAGTATCCTACTCCGTAATAGTATTAAGTTTATAATAGTTAACGTAAAACCGAAAGCTCCCGTTAGCCTTACGGACGAATAATACCGGCGTACCGCCTAAGGACTTACTCGGCCGGATTAGCCTTTAATTTAGTAAATCTAGGATAGTCTTTCGGATTACGAGTAACTCTTCCTTAGACCGGTAGTATAGTAGCGTTACCGGAAACGGGGGCTCGGATCCGTTAAAGTTTTTAATTAGCTAGATCTTATAGTTTACGCCTAGGCGGTACGGCGGTAACGTCTTGGCCGCTTTAAGGTTAAACGCTTTTACTAAGTCCTTTAGCTATTTCGGTACCTTTGCCCGGATTTCCGCTATCGAGGCGAGTACCTTCTTCGTTTCGAGCGCGACGTATACGTCTTTTATCGTAACCGCCGAGTACTAAACCGTAAACGCCCTTAGTAACCACCGTATTATCGCCGCTAATACCCGTACTATTATACCGTCCACTCGTTTCCGGGGCTTCGTTTTTAGTATTATTCTTTACTTACCTATAAAAATCTTATCCTTAGCCGGCTTAATAACGGTATAGTAGTAAGCGAACTAGCCTTTACCTAGGATTAACGTCTCCTCTTAGTCTAGTACTACGTATACCTATACCGGGGTCCTTACGCCCGCGGTATTTATCCAAACCCTCGTTACCCGCTTAATAAATAACTACTTTTCTTTAAATTAGCCTACTACCTACTAAAGTTTTCGGGGCTTAATAGCTAACGTTTCCGCTTTCGTCCTTTTTATACATTACTTTAAAATTATAACGAACGCGAAGTATCTTAAGTCGGTAAAAGTTTATATATTATAACGGTTATTAATAACCGCATCGACGTACATACCCTCCGCCCCTATCTTTAGTACTTACTTCCTTTACGCCCGTTACAAATCTCTTTTATACCCTTTACCAAGCCTTTAACGCGAGGCTATTCTTTTCCTAGCTCAAAAGTCCCGTCTTATAACGCCTCCGACACGTCCTTATAGTCCGAGTATACCTCCTCTACTCGAGCCTTATATACTATAACTAAGCGGGCCGTATCCCGCTACGAGTAAGTACTCCGGATATAGCTACGGGCACCGTACCTAAAGTAAGTACGCGGGTCGGGGTTAGACGTTACTATAAGTCGTATAGTAAGGCCTATTAACGGCCGCGTTACGGCTATAGTTACTAGCCTCGTATAACTAAACGTTTAAACGTAGCCCGCGTAAAAGTCTATAAGTTCGCCAACGGCCGGTATATAATTACGGGACTAGGTCGAGGCCGTTTAGCGTATACTATTTATATTCGAGCTTATTACTAGAAACTAGTTTTTATATTCCGTATACGATGTCGGGGCCGGCAAGGTTAGCGTCGTTTAGCGCGTAGTAAAGTTAATAGCCTTACGTAATAAGTTATAAGTTACCGTATTAACGTTTCCTAGGCCCGATTTAAATAAATCCCCCTCGAATTTCGGCAAAAATACCGCTATTTATTCCCGTTCCCCTTAACGGGCGGCTATTACTCGGTCTATAACGCGTTAACGCTTATTCGGGTTATTAAATACCGAGTCTAGGTAAACTAAGAATTCTTTCGGGCCTACGTTTTCGTTATCTTAAAGTTACGTATAGTACGCGTAGGCTATTATCTAGGCCTTAGAACCTAAGCTACGGTAAACGTAGGCTAGCTATATATTCGTACCGCTAATTACTACCGTATCTACGCGTAGCTTATCCCGAATTAAAGTACGCTAGCTTACGTACTCCCGGCGGGAGCCCGTAAATAATACTACCGTATTTAGGATAAGTCAAGGCCGCCTCTTATAAAGTTTTAACGGCTTAACGAAGCCGTACCTTTCCGGCCACTATTCCTACTCTTAAACTAAAAGTTCTACTTACTACTAAAGGGCGACGATTATCTAGCGTAATACTTCGTCGGGATACCTACCCCCGACAACCGGGGATCCGTATTTTTTTACTCCTTTTATTTCGCCGTTTTGCCGTAATACTAGGCGGTATTCTAGGCTTACTCGTACTACTTAATTTTAGTTCCGCGGTACCTAGGCTTAAGTATACCTACCCGACCAAGATAAAGTCGTCGAAAAAAAAAACGAAGATTAGTTAAATATAAAAGTCTTAGTAACGAGGGCGTACGTAAAAACTCTTAAATTATCGAAATAACTAATCTTATAAAAGGAAAGGAAAAGAAAGGGATTTATACTTTAAAAGTTTCCCTCCCCTATATACTTCGACCCCGCCTCCCTCGCATACCCCTACCCTCTAAACGCCCACGGGCGTCTAACGGTAACTACCCTTATCAAGTAACCGCCCACCGTCACGTACATCAAGCCTAAAGTCACGTAGTCCAGATCCACCCCACCGCACCCCTCGTACGCTAGACGCCCGCGGGTGTCTAATAATACGTATACCCTGTATCGCTATACTAGACGCCCGCGGGGGTCTAAAAGTATCCGCCCTCGTCAGGTAACCTGCCCGACGCCTCCTCACGTGCGCGGTCCAGGGTCATGTAACCTAGGAGGGCTCCTGCCTACTAAGGTCGGCGTACGGCGTAGTCGTACGCTACGCTAGGGCCCTTGGCCTATGACATAAATTATCGAAATAACTAATCTTGCAAAAGGAAAGGAAAAAAAAGGGGTTTATACTCTAAAGGTTTCCCTCCCCTATATACCTCGAGACCCCGCCCCCTCGTATAATACTACCCACTAAACGCCCGCGGGCGTTTAACGGTAACTACTCTTATTAGGTAACTACTTACCGTTACGTGTATTAAACTTAAGGTTACGTAGTCTAGATTTACCCTACCGTATCCCTCGTACGTTAAACGCCCGCGGGTATTTAATAATACGTATACCCTATATCGTTAGGCTAGACGCCCGCGGGGGTTTAAAGGTATCCGCCTTTATTAAGTAACTTACCCGCCGCCTTTTTACGTACGCGGTCTAGGGTTATATAACCTAGGAGGGCTTCTATTTACTAAGGCCGGCGTACGGCGTAGTCGTACGCTACGCTAGGGCCTTTGGCCTATAATATTACTTCCCCTCTCTTAACGCCCTTCGTTACGGGGGGTATACCCGTTTCTCGTACTCGTTTAGGGCCGTAATCTCTTATATCGTTTTTAACGGCTTTTTATTTAGCGTAACGTACCCGGCCTACTTTACGTATACTTACTAACCGCGGCCTTTCCGGTAATACTTAAAAATATCGTTTACTTCGTACTCGTTATAACCGTTTACGGTTAACGGTAACGGCTCGGTATAGTTTACCCGTTAGCTCGGGAACGGGTCGTCGTCGCCGCGCCGGACTAGACTTATATAAAATACTAGGTAGATCCCTTTTAGTATATTTAGTTTTACGATATAGTTACTTATTATACGTACTACGCGGTACGGTAATACTACTTAGTCTAACTTTTTTACCGGCCGTACGGTTTTAACGTAACGTATTTAAAACTATACGCGCTCTTTTTACTAAAATACGTTTACGTACTAATAATATTTATTCGCCTAGGTTTTTTATACTTTTTAAACGACCTTTATACTCGTTTACGCGTATATAGTACCCTAGTATTATCTTTTTACTAACGCGTCGCCGGATACTACGGTTAGCCGTCGGGCCTTTAGTACTAGCTCGTTAATTACCGGTATATAATAATTATAAAGTATATAAAACGGCGATATTTTCGTCGAAGTACTAACCCGGTTAATTAAAGCGACTATAACGGATAAGAGTAATTAGGCCTAATCCGACTACGAGAAAAAAGTAAAAGTACGGAGGTAAATTTCTAACTTTTAGTTCGCCCGCTCCGTTACTTTGTCCGTTTTAGGGTACTATACCGTAAATAACCGACGTATAATACTTAACGCCTTATAAACTTTCGCCTAAAAGTCGTTTATAAATTATACCTTACGGTTAAATACGATCGCCGTTAATAAACCGTAGTATCGGAAAACGCCGTTAAAAAAACGTTCTACTACCTTTAGTACTTTAATTATTAGTATTAACTCGTATACTACCGTTTTATTTAAACGGTCCGTAATTACTATAATATTAGTATATTTTTTACTAATCGGTAAGTAAATAATAAAATTTATAAAGAGCTCGTTCTACGGCCGTTCTAAGACGGGGAGTAGTTTTAAAAGCCTTTACTTAGTATCCCGTTATAGTTTAATCTAACGATAACGTTAATAGTTCTTTACGAATTACTATATATCGGTTATTAATACTAATTAGACGTACGACTTCGAGATTATCGTCCGCGTAGTTTTTTTACTTAAATACTTTGTAAATTTCGAGTTATAAATAGTTTAAATTAAACGCGTATAAAAAGGCTTCTTAAACGGGATTTAAAGCCGATCTCGCTAAATTACCCGCCCTTCCGAATCTTACCGGAACTTTACTAACTCGAAATTTAACCCTTACTTTTTTAATACCGCGTCGTCCTTCTTTTAAATCGCGTCCCAGAGCTTCTAATACTAACGGTTAGCCTTAAAGGACGTATACTATAACGCCGTTAACTCGTCGTTTACGAACGGCGACCTTAACTCGTTAGTCGGCTTTTTACTTATTTCCCCGGGACCGTCCTTATCCGCCCGTACTACTTATCTTACTAAAACTATAATAGTCGGTTAAAACGTTTTATCCGGCGGGGGCCCGGTTATTTTTAACCCCCTTACGGTTTTTACTAAAAGCTATACTTCTCGTTCGGCCTACTAGTCGTCGCCGTTATTTACTAGTATATTTTAGTTTTACTAAGATAGTATATTTAATAATAATTATAACCGCCCGGGCCGGTAAATTAAAGTATAGTTTATTATTAAGAAATTTTCCGCCTACCGTATTTAACGCTCGTTAAGTAAACGGCGGCCTAAAAACTATTATAAGTTTCGGTAATCCGTAAATACTTTAAAACGTTCTCTTTTTAACTCCGGCGTTTACTCCTATATAGCCGTAATAATAGCGTATAACTCCTTATTATAAATTAAGTAGTTATACTCCGCCGGCGTAAACTTTTTCGAATAGTAAAAGCGAAGAGCTAGGTACGGGCTTTAAGCTTTTTATCTAACTAACTATACTACAACTATACAACTCATAGCTATAGGAAGTACACTGGCTAGCCGGGTACGGGCTCTCCTAGCGGGCGCTAGGAGGCCCGATTTGGAACTTTACGAGGACTTGTCGTATTACTCTAGAATTTTAATAAGGATATCGGGCGTACTCTAATCGGGATAAAACTTAAAGTGATAAATTAAAAATGTTAATTCTGTAGTGTATCGATGCGTAACCCTTCTCTTTACTTTGTAGTCCCCGAGGAGCCTTTTTAAGGAGATTACGCTTGGGCCTACTATTATAGGAAGGCGATAAGGAGTAGTAGAATGTTTCTTTAGTCCTGTGATTAGTAGACTATTTTACTATACTAAGAATACTATCGTTAGAAAACTAAGAAAAAGGAGTATAATAAAAAAATAAAAAAATAAAAGGAAAAAAGTATAGATAGGCTCTTTTCCGTTATTGATTAATATTTCTTTTACTCTTTTTTATTATTATCCTTATATACGGGGTAAAAGAGAAGGATAGGAAAAAGGGGAAAGGCGATTAAAGAGGGAAGAATATAAAGAAAAAAAGAAAAG
>JANSMC010000171.1:0-42459 GCA_029299015.1 Ophiostoma montium
GACCTTCAGGGATTTCCTCCTCGGCCTAACGGTTACCTGTCCTTTAGTTGCATTTTGGTGGAGTAAGGTGTACCTTTTCGGCCATGCCCCATATTTTACACCAGAAATTTTGGCTATGGTTATGACCACGAATCTTGTATCGGGCCCTAAAAGTGTGCTAATCGCGCACAGTGAGAAAGAAGCAAGATCTAATCAGATGGAAATGACTCTTTCTCTTGTGGCTTCTGCAGCTCATGCAAACCTCACGTGGCAGTCGTATGCGTGCAAAGCCAGCTGAGAGACCGCGCAGATTTAACGCAGGTAGGTTCTTATCCCCCGTGTGGGGTCACGTGAGTGAACAAGGTAGCGGTTGTTTGCTATTCCTTTCTTTGCAATTCATGCTGGGCGGCACGATGCCGGTGCCGAATACGCGCAAATTTGCAACGATTGCCAAGACGAAGAGAACTGGACGACCATCGCCGGCGGAGTCGCTACCAGAGTCTCCCACTCACGGTTTTATTCTGTACGAAATACAAACCTCTCTGCGCCCACAGTATGTGTTTCCCTCTGTGTCTTTATCATAGACCTGAATTTCGCTCATATTTTCCTCCTCCTTCTCTTTTCTTCAATCTAGTTCGCTTCTTCGTGCCTTGATATAATATTATTTCCCATGTAGCTCTTATGAAGGGAGAGAACCAAAAAGTTGCGCATAAAAATTACTCTCTTCTTTCCGTGGCAGCACTTTTCGGCGTTTGATGGCAGTCCCCGAAGTGGTCAACCTGGCTTGCGTCTAATCAGACGTGTAGTAGACGATTTTCCAATATCAGTATAGCGCCAGGCTGCATGTCGGACGCACTCTGATGGAAATCGATGTGCAAATCAGCGAGGTTATTCTCCGTTGCAGGAATCATCTTATCTGGCCATAACTGGTCACGTGCGGTAGTACGAGTACAGCTGTAATCTATCCAGTAAAAGGCATGAGAAACATAACAAGAAATACGACTACGGAGAGATAGAGAAAACGAAAAGACATTGAAAAAAGAAGCCAAACTATAAAAAATGATACTTCTGCGCGTCCATGTTCCCGTTTGAGATGCGGCAAAGCAAACGTGCAACATTCGAGCCACTTAGAACCCTCTTTGTAAGTTGCCTCGACGTCACGTCTTGATAATGCGCTTATTAGTGGTATTCGTACGAAGTACATGGCTACTTCACCCCGGCAGCTGCACGACGTATCTGCACAAAGCGCGTACGATCATGCAACGGCGAATTACTGCCTGTCTATCGGCATCATCGTCGCCGTCAGGCAGAGTGGACTAGACTAACATGCTGGCCGTCTTGGCAACTGTCGTTCCCGAGGTCCAACTACGGTTTGATTCTGATTCTCTCGCGTGCAGAGCCCATGCCGGCGCAGCTGTTGGAAGCCGCAGTAGCGCCGCATACTCCATACTCATCGCTGCTTCACAGAACGAACGCAACGACTCGACAGCGTGGGGGTGGGGGGGGACATTGACATCCGGCGATTCCCCACTCTCGGTGATCATGTGACTGTCCGTCTACGGAGTATATCCAGAGCCGACAACACAACGTTTTGTCTCACTGTTTGCCATATCCTGCTTTGGCATGCTCACAAAAGGCCATGTACGATTATCCGTACTCGTGCCACGCCCCAATCTTAAAAAGGTTCACGAATACGCACGAAAACGAGCACCATCCATATATGTACACGTTTTCGTGTTCCTTCCTAATAGTGGGGCGTTGCACGAGTAGGATCAGATTTAGAAAGACAAGATTGGTTCTCGGCTCCGTGTGATAGGCACGTGGCATTGTTAAAATAAGTGTTGCAAGTGTGAAACAGTCGGTACTTTTTGCCCACGTGATTCAGTGACAGCAAGAGCTACGAGTTAGGAAGACTCCATAGATAGGCAAATGGACCATCCTTTGTTCTAGGTAGATAAAGGCCATTATTTCGCAGAATGAACCATGGATGCGGGCTGCTCCGTAGGTTGACAGGCTCGCGTGGTCAGCATTACTACTCCGTACTCACAATTAATCAAGATTGCTATCTCGAGTTCCACGCTTATCTCCATCACCAAGTAGACAAACTGCCGACGCACCAATACTTTGTGCTCGCCACCCTGATAAAGCAACCAGCGTCGTAGTCGATGCCCGCTTTTCGTACTGAGTAGATATGCCGGCATGCCATGATAACCTTGTCTCAGCTATCAACACCCATGGCTCCCGTACCGTTATCCGCGTCGGCCACAGCGCCTTGTTGTCGGATCAGCCGCCGGCGGCGTCGCATTTCATATATAGACCACACAATGCGCCGCCCGTGTTTCTGTTGACGATCCGGGTCCCCTTTTTTTTTTTGCTTCTTTTTCTTGTTACATTTCCTCCACCTGTCAACGGCCATCTGCCATCTAGCGCACCATGGCATCCACAGACAGCTCGACCAAGCGGAACTCTGGTTCATACCAGCTCGGGGAGGCGGAGCCCAAACTTGGCACAGTCGAGGCGACGACGCTGTCGCAAGAGACCTACGATGGCGATATGGAGCATGGCTTCTGGGCCAAGACACGTGTCTGGATGCGCAACATTGGCGTCGAAGAGGGTGGCATCGAGCGCATCACCGAGGAGCAGCGCACCGACAGCCCGGTCTACGATCTGGCCACCTTTTTCGCTGCTGTCAACGTCAACGTGACGACTCTGGCGACTGGCTTTTTGGGCACGACATCCTTTGCCATGGGCTGGTGGGACTCGTTTATGTGCATCGTCTTCTTCAACATCATCAGCGTCATCCCGCCCGCTCTGTATGCCGCCTTTGGCCCCAAGCTGGGTCTGCGGTCCATGGTCATCCCGCGCTACGTCTTTGGCTGGTGGCCGGCTAAGGTCCTGGCCATTCTCAACATTATCAACCAGATCGGCTGGGGCATTGTCAGCGCCATTACGTCGGGCGCCGTGCTCTACGACGTCGGCGGCGGCAACATGCCCCTGTCCATTGCCGTGCTGGTTGTGTGTCTGTTTGGCCTCTTTTTCGGGCTGCTCGGCTACAAGGCACTGCATCTGTTTGATCGCTACAGCTGGATCGTCGTCACTTTTTCTTTCATTATTATTGCCGGCTTTGGCGGCCGCTACTTTGTCGATGTGCCCATGGGCGTCGGCTCGGCCGAGCGGTCCAACGTCTTTGCCTTTGCCACGGTCATCATCGGCTACGAGGTCGCCTGGCTGCCCGTCGTCGCCGACTACGGCGTCTACATGAAGAGCACGACGTCCCCTGTTGCCAGCAGCGGCTACACGCTGATCGGCCTGCTCGTGCCACAGATCCTCATTGAGCTGCTGGGCGCCGCCATCGGCTCGCTCACCATGAGCGCCGACCCGCGCTTTGCCGCCGCCTACGACCACTCGGGCATGGGCGGCCTCATCGGCGCCATCTTCAAGGGCTACAACACGCACGTGTACGGCTTTGGCAAGTTCATCGAGGTCCTCGTCGCCTTTTCGACTGCCGCCATCCTGGCCGTCAACGTCTACTCGCTGGGCCTGGGCGTGCAGATTGTGTCGCGCAAGCTGGTCGTTGTGCCCCGCATGATCTGGACGTTTATCGGCAGTGCCGCGCTGCTGGCGTGCTCCATTGCCGGCCGCAACGTGCTGTCCGAAATTATGACCAACTTCTTGTCCATCTGCACATACTGGCTGGTGCCCTTTTGCACCATTATGATGCTCGAGCACTTTATCTGGCACCGGAACTGGGACTACAACCTGAACGCCTGGGACCAGCCGTCGGAGCTGCCGTACGGCATCGCGGCGTCCGTGGCCTTTGTCATTGGCACGGTCCTGTCGCTGCTGTGCATGAACCAGGTGTGGTGGGTGGGCCCGATTGCGCTGGCCATTGGGCCCTCGCCCTATGGCACCGACATCAGCTGGATTCTCGCTGTTGTCTCGTGCACCATCTTCTTTGTGCCTCTCCGGATTTGGGAGCGCAAGAAATGGGGCCGGTGAGCTAAGCTGCGCGCTGGTTTAGTTTTGATTTCTCAAGTATATAGATTTATATGATGCTTTTCTACGTATAGTTTTGTCAGCTTTTTGTGACTCTTGCGTGACTCTTTCGTAGCTAACGGCTCCATCCATAATGGATACGATCAAATTAGGTACACGAGTCACTTCTTCGCGCTTGGGATCATTGCTCATGTTCTCGTGTACTAGGAAGTTCCGACGATAACGTGTTTGAATTGCTCATTCCATGTCTTCCGGTGTCTAAGATCGAAAGTCTCGCCTCGTGGCCTGGATAGATAGATTCCAAGGAACTGATACTCCACATACGCATCAGTGTTCAAGCCACGGCGGCCCGTCCGAACGAGAGGCTATAGTGTTTTGACTCAAGCTGTGTAGTGTCTCAATCACAACCTCACAAGCTGATAATGGAGTGTCCTGGCACCCGCGTATTTCGGCCTCGTCGGATTTGACAAGATGGCCAACAGGATGGCCAACAAATGACCATCCGAATCCTATGATAGGTCGTTCACCGGCTATGCGAAGATCTGCCTCTGCCTCTGCAACTACATCTTTTTCTACTTGTCTGCTGGGCTCCCGCGTCTGATACTGCTTCGTCGTCGCCCTGTCCGCTTCGGACAAGCAAGGCCGACAGCGACGCGTGTAGTTGATACCAGAGATCTCGTCACAGCCTATAATGCGACATCGCGAACACGCGAATGAGCCTGCAGTACTCCCGTGCAGTTGCCGTCAAAGAATCGCCAGGTGCAAAGACTAGCCGCGTAGTCTCTTCAGCAGTCGCGGATATCTGTCGCATCCAGACGTTGGCAGTTCTACAGGGATGGGTCCACTCTCAAGAGCTCCTTGGAGCGCCACAGTTTATATATCAGCACGAAAGTGGCGATGATCCACTGCACAGTGTTGGACGCCGTACGAGTACGGCGTAGCTCTGCCCCTGAACAATAGCTCCACTTGAGCTCGAGCAATTACGTCAGATTTCGACCCGACAGCTTGACGACATTTCACGACAGTTACGAGATACTCCATACTGTCTGACGCCGCCTGGACCGTCTAGGCTATGAAGAGCCGCACATTGCATTGAATGATAGGCGAATTATTTGAAGATTTTTTGTCTATTGTTGCTCGTCAATCCATGGTGTACCCGCCTCGCCTCGCAGCCTGCTTTTCCACGCCGACTGCTTCGACACAAACAACACAGAATGGCCGACGAATCCCGCCGTGGGCTGCTGTCGACGCGTAGCAGCCACGATGGCCGGGATGCTGCTGCGTCTTTTGAGCTTGCGGAAAGCGATCGCGGGTCTGTCGTTGATGCCGCTGAAGTGCTGCATCAAGATCCACTGAGACACGAGTATGATAGTGATGATGATGACGACGACGATGACGACAGCAGCGACAGCAACCCCAAGGGTGTGCGCCAGCGGAAACCGACCCTCTCGTCTGTCATATGCTGTGGCACACGTAGATGGACCTTGTCGCGCTGCTGCCTCGTCGCCCTCGCCATATGCGGCATCGTGCTGGTGGTCGCGGCAGCCAGCGGCCGGGTGTTCTACAAGAAGCTCGTCAAGGCACCCAAATACGGCCAGTCGCCGCCGTGGTACCCAACGCCTCGTGGCGGCACGACAAAGACATGGGCCGAGAGCTACAGCAAGGCGAGCAAGATGGTCAGTCGCATGACGCTCGCCGAAAAGGTCAATGTGACGACGGGCACGGGCTGGATGATGGGCCTGGCTGTGGGCACAACGGGTCCCGCCGTGCATGTCGGCTTCCCGCAGCTCAATCTGCAGGACGGCCCGCTGGGCATCCGCATGTCCGACAATGCCACGGCACTGCCGGCCGGTGTCACGGTCGGCGCGACGTGGAACCGGCAGCTCATGTACGAGCACGGCAAAGTGCACGCCGAGGAGGCGCGTGGCAAGGGCATCCACGTGCTTCTGGGTCCGTGTGTTGGTCCGCTGGGAAGGATGCCGGCGGGCGGGCGCAACTGGGAGGGCTTTGGGCCGGATCCGTATCTGCAGGGCATCGCGGGCGCCGAGACGGTGCGCGGCATCCAGAGCCAGGGCATCATGGCGACGATCAAGCACTTTGTCGGCAACGAGCAGGAGCACTTTCGGCAGCCGTACGAGTGGGGCCTGCCGCACGCGATCTCGTCCAACATTGACGACCGCACGCTGCACGAGCTGTACGTGTGGCCGTTTGCCGACGCCATCAAGGCCGGCGTGGCCAGCGTCATGTGCAGCTACAACCAGGTCAACAACAGCTACGTCTGCGGCAACGCAAAGCTGCTCAACGGCGTGCTGCGCGACGAGATGGGCTTTCAGGGCTTTGTCATGTCGGACTGGCTAGCCCAGCGCGCGGGCGTGGCGACGGCCCTCGCAGGGCTGGACATGACCATGCCGGGCGACGGCCTGCGGTGGCAGGACGGCCAGTCGCTGTGGGGCTCGGAGCTGACACGCTCGGTCCTCAACGGCTCGGTGCCGCTCGACCGGCTCAACGACATGGTAACGCGCATCGTGGCCGCCTGGTACCAGCTGGGCCAAGACGACCCGGACTTCTTTGGCGGTGCCGCCGGTGTTGGCGGTGACGATCCAACGGACCAGCGGCCCAACTTTTCGTCCTGGACAGACAACGCCACGGGCGTGCTTGCCCCCGGCAGTCCCACGCCGCAGGACCCGGTGGTGGTCAACCGCTTTGTCGATGTGCAGGCCGATCACAAGAACGTTGCACGCCAGGTGGCCCTCGAAGGCACAGTGCTACTCAAGAACACGAACAACACGCTGCCGCTTGGCACCGACGGCAAGACCGGCGGTGGTCCGCAGACGCAGAAGAAGGACGACACGAAGAAGATCAAGATTGGCATTTTCGGCGAAGACGCCGGCGCGGGCAAGGGTGCAAACTACTGCGCAGACCGCGGGTGCAACCAGGGCACGCTCGCCTCCGGCTGGGGCTCGGGCGCCGTCGAGTTCCCCTACCTCGTGACGCCGGCCGACGCACTCGCGGCGGCCTTTGACGAGTCCAAGGTCGAGGTGCGCAGCCACACCAGCACCAACCGGCTCGGCTCGGCCGTGCTCGACGACCTCGACGTCTGCATTGTGTTTGCCAACTCCGATGCCGGCGAGGGCTTTGTGTCGTGGGGCGGCGTCGCCGGCGACCGCAACAACCTGCTGCTGCAGAAGGGCGGCGACGACCTGATTGTGTCCGTGGCGACGTCGTGTGGACGGTCCCGCGACGGCGGCATGGGTGATGTCATCGTTGTGATCCACGCAGTCGGCCCCGTCGTCGTGGAGCGGTGGATCGACCTGCCCCAGGTCAAGGCCGTGCTGCACGCCAACCTGCCCGGGCAGGAGAGCGGCAACGCCCTGGCGGGTGTTCTGCTGGGCCGTGAGAGCCCGAGCGGCAAGCTGCCATACACAATGGGCAAGACGCTGGCCGACTACGGCAAAGGCGGTGCCATCATGTACCTGCCGAACGGCGTCGTGCCGCAGCAGGACTTTTCCGAGGGCTTGTATGTCGACTACCGCTACTTTGACAAGTACGGCATCGAGCCGCGCTACGAGTTCGGCTATGGCCTGTCCTACACGACATTTACCCTGGGCAACCTGACGGTCACGCAGGTGCTGCCCAAGAGCGAGCTGCCAGCACCGCGGCCGGCTCCGTTTGCCGCGCCGCCCGACTACGACACAGCCATACCCGACCCCAAGGAAGCCCTCTTTCCCACCACCAACTTTCGCCGTCTCCAGAAATACGTCTACCCGTACCTCGAGTCCGTCGACGATGTGGTGGTACCGTCGCCGGGATCGGCCCCGCAGTACCCGTACCCCGACGGCTACACGACGCAGCAGCCGCTGTCGGGTGCCGGCGGCGACGAGGGCGGCAACCCGGACCTCTGGGCCACATATGTGCAGGTATCCGTCGACGTGGCCAACACGGGAGCCTACACAGGCAAGGCCGTCGTGCAGCTGTACCTCGGCTACCCCGAGAAAGCGGGCGTGGACTTTCCCGTGCGCGTGCTGCGCGGCTTTGACAAGGTCGAGCTGGCGCCCGGCGCGTCGCACACGATGACGATGAACCTGACGCGGCGCGACCTCAGCTACTGGGACGTCGAGCGACAGAACTGGGCCATGGTCAGCGAGGGCCAGTACCGGCTGCAGGTCGGGCACTCGTCGCGCGACCTGCCACTCGAGGGCGTGTGGTGAGCCTCTGCAGGTTACATGTTGTTATGTTGCTTTGTTGTTTTTTTATTGTTTTTTTGGACTATTGTCCGGTGATGACTGAATGATTCTTATCTAGACGAACGAGTTTGCTGCCTTATCTGCTACTCGTACTCCGGACTATATCTTCCCCGTCTTTGCTACGTCGCGACGCAGGATCAATTGTCCGTATGCATGACATCAGGGTCCAGCAGTGTCGTGCATGTTCGGTGTCATTGGCGGTAAGCACGGCCGATGCCTAGTGCTGCTATTCGGTGTTTGCTCTCGTCGGCGTCACCAAGCTGACCTAAGCATGACAGCGAATTTGTCACCAAACCGTCCGCCACTTCGTATGTACTTTGTATGTTACGGGCCGACAACCCGTCTCCTCGTGTTGCGCACGTGTGGCGTATACGGCGGTTAATGCCCCGCTTGCTTCGGCCGGCATCGATTACGCGCGTGTTCCTGTCTGGTTTGTCAGCGCTACGAGGTGGCATAGTCGCAACGTTGTATCTCCTCCGTCTGACCGCAGGTAGCCCTACCGGCACAAGCATCTGACAGCTGACACGAGGCGGCAGGAGTTTCTAAAATTTACTAATCCATTACAGGCAGAATAACGTATTAATCATCATGACTGCGCATCGTTCAGCCCATGTGCTCGTATCGAAACTAGGCCATTCTCGGCAGCGTATCATCCAATCATCTCACCGTCGCTGAAAGTTGCCTATATTCTCAAGCCTTACGAATGACACAAATACCATGCCAACGAAGCCAACTGGTCCCTTTTCGATGGCTTCCACGAACATCTGCCGTGAACCATGGTCCCCTGGCATGGCCATTGGATGGTGCTTTGACGGCGATGACAGCCACACATCTCACCCTGACCTAATTCCGGGTCTGCCTTATTCGGCCCTACGTACACAATTCAGGAACAGACGAACAGATGAATCATGTCATGTAGATGTTTCATTCGGACTATGATAATTCCAATGACAGTCGGGACACTTGACTGACTAATAAAAGTTTGGCGAAGACGACCTCTTTTTCCTTTCCTGTACGACCACCTCACTTCCTTTCCTATACGACGACATATTCAACCTTCCTTCCTATACGACTACCTCACTTCCTTCCCTATACGATACTGTCCGTGATATGTGATATCCTACCCAACCAAACCTCATCGCCTCTTGGTTGTGAGAAATGGTCGACACGCGTGGCGATGCTTCGGCGTCTGTTCGTATGGCCTCTCCTCCTGCTGGACTATAAAAAGCCAAGCAAGCCCGGTCGTGCATCACAGGATACACTGTTTCTCTTTGGCAATCATCCTTTTCACAATCACAAGAAGAACACTGCTTCTCTCGGCTCACCCTGCCACGATCAGCTTGACATCATCCAGTCATTCTAGCGAGATTATTCCATAGCTTCCCCCCTCGTCTCATCTCGTGCAGCATCGCCATGTCTTCGTCACGCAAACACGGCC
The DNA here is from genome assembly GCA_029299015.1 of Ophiostoma montium. Classification (NCBI taxonomy): domain Eukaryota; kingdom Fungi; phylum Ascomycota; class Sordariomycetes; order Ophiostomatales; family Ophiostomataceae; genus Ophiostoma; species Ophiostoma montium. The sequence continues at coordinate 9,658 of JANSMC010000171.1, forward strand.
CAGCCTCTCTCGTATGGTCCCTTCTATCTAGCCCAAAGTTGTTAAATTGTCTGACCCTTTGAAGAACTCCATCCAGCAGCTCATCAAGTCCCTGACCACGCACCGCGTCAACACCCTGACCGAGCTGCGCCGCATCGAGCAGATTGCCGCCGCGTGCGACAACGAGGCCGACGCCCTCGCCTTTCAGGCGCCCATGACGGCCGCCTGGACGCACTATGTCACCAGCAACCAGCTGCTGTCCGAGCTGCGCGGCCTCAGCCCCAATTACCCGTTTAGCGCCGACGTGCTGTGCGACGCCCAGCGCCGCGTGCTGGCCGACCCGCTGTCGGACCGCAGCTGGAACATGGCCTGGCTGTGCCTCGTCAAGATGCGCGACGACCTGATGCTGCCGTACTATGCGGCGCTCGAGGCGGCCAAGCCGGAGATGTGGACGACGACGACCAAGGAAAAGGGTGGGAATGGCGAGGAGACGGTGCTGCACGAGCCGACGCAGGAGGAGCTGGACCTGCTGACGCGGTGCTTCGAATACGAGTGGACGATGGCGGTGACGACGATGCTGCGGCACTGGTCGACACCACCGACGTGGTTTTAGAGAGGGTTGTTTGTCGTATGTTTCTAGACTTTGGACTGTAATTATTTAGGAGGACGGGATCGTGGTGTTTTTATTTTGCTGTATTTTTATTGCAAGTACACGACTATTAGAATTAAAAGAGTAAACACTGTCATGTGTGTAATGTACCGGATTTAGGTAGTTTATCATCATATTTTGACAGTTGCAACAATGAAAAGTTTATAATACGTGCACTCCTAAACGACAAGGAACAGTAAAAAAAAAAACTCTCCAAGTTCAATCAATATCTTTATAAATTGAAAAAAAAAGGAAGAAAAAAAAAAGATCAAAGCAGTGTGAAAGTCGTGTGACTGACAAAAAAGCAAAAAATAACGATTTGTAAGGGCCCGGGGGTATTCGAAACCCCGACCTAGGGATCTGCAATCCCTCGCTCTACCACTGAGCTACACGCCCGACTAGTCGCTTTGTGTGGCGGAATTGCTCACCCGCAGAGTATATGTGGGGAGGTCACTGACAGAACTACCCCACTGTGCCCGTTACTCGTACTCGCAGTAGTATCATCACTAGTCTCAGCATCTCCAAGTTCCTTGTCCCAGAATGATTTGTACAAATATACAATGTCGTTTTGAAGAGTCACACTCAGGCATGCTGAAACTCTGCTGGACTCGTGTGCCCGGCTGATATGCATAGGAGACAATCTGTTTATGCCATAAATAGTAGATTGTCTTTACATAGCTATTGCACGCTAGTACGAGTAGACAGGAAAATGAGTAACGCAATAAAACGTAGTGGTCGTGATGCTAATAACATAGGAAATGTCGGAAAAGGAGCGTCGTGGCACTGTCAAAGCACCGTGCTTGTTAAGCTGGTCGTATCGCTATACGGAGTACTCGTAGTGTCGGCCCGGGGGTTCGTGCCGCCGCGTCTTACCATTTCAGGTCTTCGCCGTCCTCGGAGAATATATAGAACTGCGCCTCGTACATTGACCGTCCGGACGTGGCGCGCCAGCGCGGATGTCGAATGCCGGAGCAGGTCTCCGTGTTGCCAAAGATGCAGGCCGACTCCTGCACGTGGGCGTAGACGCCTGGGTGATGGGGCAAGGCCGGGATCGCTTCGTCCGAGCTTGTCTCGGCCTGCGAAACGGGCAGGTGGGACAAAAGAAGACCGAAGACGCCAAGTGAGACGCGCATTGTGTTGGGCGAGAGCTATTTCGGACGAGAGAGCTGTTCGGACGAGGGACTTGTTCGGACGAGAGAGCTGCCAAGAGTATGAGAGGTTGATTTATGTAGATGAATAGGGAAGATACATACTTTGAGTGGAGAGTTGAGGTACTTTTGAGTATGCTTTTGAAAAGCCGTAATATAGGGTTTGGTGGGATTGTGAAGTGGACTGGTTTAGGAGTGGTTTGTACAAAGGAGTATGAAAAAGAAGGAATGAAAATAAAGAGACGAGAAGAGAGATTGAAGAATAAGAGCTAAACAGATGAGAATGTACAGACGAAGGAAGGAACCTTGACATAAGAAATAGAAGGCACGCGCAAAGATGGGGAAACCTACGGCCGTTGATAAACCTCCCCACGTTTGCGCGCGTGACTAGCCGTTAGATCTTATTAAAACAGAAGGAGCGTCATGTATGTCAACAAACCCCGGATTTTGACCTGGCGGAGGTGACTTCCTCGTGCCTTGTCACCCACAAGTCATGGCATCAAGCTTATACTCTATAATCTATCAGATATTTATAGAGTCATCTCAGAACTGTATCTTCAACAATGCTCGTACTCCATCTTTGCCGTTATGGCCTGCTTGGTCGCCATGGTCGCGGTTGTCGATGCTCTTAGTGATGGTTTTCCTAAACAGGAAGGAGCGACCGGGGCGTACACGCTCTAGCCAGCCACAAGTCACATGACCCGCACCGCCACTTCACTGTGTACGAGTACAGTGTAGAAAGTGCTAGTCGCACAGTCTGCTAGCGCGCCTTGATTACGCATCACCAATTTTTCCGATCATCCACCGCATGCCGACACGATGCCGAGCTTTTACTTTTCTCTCGTACGATTGGTCTTGGATCTCTGTTGATCATTGAGCGCTTGTACTTTTGTTTTTTGTCTTTGGTCTCTCCCGTCAATGTCCAAGAAAATGGCTATCATCCAGCCGCCTCTCATCTGCACGAGAGCCCCGCCTCGGCGATAGTACGGATGCTACGCTCATGGCCGTCCCATGCCGCTGCTTATCCTTTTCTTTATCTGATCGTCTTTCCACTCTGCCACCTGCCTCTCTGCCACTCCTGCTCTGACTCTTCGGCTTGCTCTTCCATTTTACTTTTACTTTTACGTTTCGACGTTGCACTGCGGCCCGTCTTTTTTTACTTTGACTGGCTGTTGGTCCTTTTAGTGGAGGAAGAGCCGAGCGAGAGATCTCTTTATCTGTTCTTGTTCCTTTCCTCTACCGCCTTTTCTTCTTCCCTTCTTCCCTTCTTCCCTTCTTCCTCTCTACTTCTTCTTCTTCTATCCTCTCCTGCGTTGCTACCACATCTTCATCCCCAAAAATGACCGCCTCTGCGCCGTGAGAAACAGCCTGCAACAAGGCCGCCCTTTCTCTCGCAAGCTTACATAATCATCGCATCGACCATGGTCCACTCCAGCGTCATCGGTGCGGCGGCGGGGCCGGCCATGGCGCGAGGCCATCAGCAGGGCGCCGGCACGTCGGCATTTCGGCCGCGCATGCAGTCGTGCGAATCCGGGTCGTTCCATGCGGGCGATATGTTTCCATCTTTTACGCGGCGCGAGTCACTGCCGGTGGCCGACGCGGCTGCCGGCACGCCACCACTACCGACGTCGTCGGTCAAATACCACACTTTTCCGAGCCCGAACGAAGTCGGCCACAGCGGCCACAGCGACGCATCCCCTGGCAACAACGACAACGACGACGACTACAACAACATTGGCATTGTGCGTCACCGCGGGCGTCACATGGCAACACCGCTCCCGCTCAAGCAGCTGGGCCTGCTGGCGCTGCTGTCGCTGGCCGAGCAGACGGCGCTCAACTCCATCTCGCCGTATCTGCCGACAATGGTGGAGTCGTTTGCCGAGATCCCCGACGGCGAGATGGGGCTGTACGTCGGCCTGCTGGCGTCGACGTTTGCGCTGGCGCAGCTGGCCACCAACCTGTTCTGGGGCTACCTGAGCGATGCCATTGGACGCAAGCCGGTCATGCTGACAGGCTCTTTTCTGTTGATGCTCTGCTTCTGCCTGTTTGGCTTCTGCACGCGGTACTGGCACGTTGTCGTGATTCACGTGGCTATGGGCCTGCTGAACGGCAATGCGGCGGTTGTGCCGACGTGCCTGGGCGAGGTGACGGACCGCACCAATCAGAGCAGTGCGTTTACGTGGCTGCCCGTCATGTACTCGCTGGGGTCGATTACGGGGCCGGCGCTGGGCGGGCTGTTTGTCGGGCCCATGTTTGGCACGGCGACGTACCCGTTTCTCGTGCCCAACCTGGTGGGTGCGTTTCTGCTGGGCGTGGCCGTGGTCGTGCTGGCCGTGTTTTTCGACGAGACGCTGCAGGGCTGCGACCGGCGCACGCTGCCGCCGCGTCTGGCGTGGATCGACCGGCTGTGGAAGTGGTGCTGCTGCTGCATGCCGCAGCTGGTGGCTGGGTCGTCGCCCCCCGAGACACCCGACGACATGGACGCCGAGACGAGTCCTCTTCTTATTTCCGCAGCCGACGCTGCTGACGCGCACGACGACGCCGCCAACGACGGCCTGGCCAAGTCCGAGACGACCATGGTGCAGCAGCTGCTCAACTACAAGACGGTGCTGCTGCTGGCGACGTACCTCGTGTTCCAGCTGTCCAACATTAGCTTCAACAGCCTGTACCCCATCTTCTCGTCGGCACCGCCGCCGACGGGCCGCGACATGCCACCGGGTCAGATCGGCCTGCTGCTGTCGTTTGCGGGCGTGGCGACGATTGTGTTTCAGGTGACCGTGTTCCAGCCGCTCAAATCACGGCTGGGCAACCTGGGCAGCTACCGCGGCGCGCTGTTTGGGCTGTCCCTGTCCATGGTGCTGATGCCGTGGGTGGCGCACACGACGACGACGGCGGCGGTGTTGGTCCTGAAAAACATTTGCGCCGTCGGCGGCCTGTCGAGCGTGATGCTGCTGATCAACAACAGCGCGCCGTCGCCCGAGACGCTGGGCACGCTCAACGGCATTGCGCAGACGCTGTCGGCGGCCGGGCGCAGCATTGGTCCCTTCTTGTCGGGCGCGCTGTTCTCGCTGTCGACGCGGATCCGCGGCAAGGGCGAGCTGCTGGCGTGGTGGGTGTTTGGCGGCGTGGCGGCCATGGGGTGGCTGCTGAGTCTGGTGCTCAACGGGCGCGGACTGGAGAGTGCCGACTGGGAGGGTGGTGGTGGCGATGGCGGTGACGGTGTCGAAGATGATGGCATCGCGGACGACGGCGAGAGCTAGTTGCTGAGCCGTGCGACAACGAGCGCACATGACACCACGACCAAACAGCGAGTATATATCGACACAATGGATCTGCAGGTATTCTAATCTATTCCCAGTTTTGAATTGTCCTTTTCGAGCTTATCGGGAAGTTGTCGCGTAGTGCTGACTAGTTCCAAGGCGTCATATCATGTGACTTGGCGATATCGCGACATTGCGAAATTGGATCGCAGATTTGCGCATTGATAACTCTACTTTATTGCGGCGCACAATCTGTTTCTCTTTGGATCTTTTGTTGATTCTATTGCGACTATAGTTCTTCTTGGATTTATTTGATTTTGATTTTCAGTATCCATCGTCGGCTAACGCCAGACCGTGTTGCATCGCAGCACATCGACTACGACTCACGATACCACGACACACGACAACAACAGCTCTCCAACCAGCATGTCCGACGAAGAGGCGCACGCCGCGGCAATTGCCTCCCGCAGCTTTGCTGCCCGTCTGCGCGACAACGTCGACCTTTCCCTCGCCTACTACCCCTTGCTCCTCTACTGCTTCGTGTCGGGCCTCGCCGACAGCGTCGCCTTCAACGCCGCCGGCGTCTTTGTCAGCATGCAGACGGGCAACACCATTTTCCTGGCTCTCGGCGCCGCCCACCTGCCGCCCGGCCAGCCGCGTCTTTGGCTGAAAGCCATTGTCTCGATTGGCTCGTTCCAGGCCGGCGCCCTTTTCTTTTCGCAGTTCCGCCGGCTCGGCGCGCAAAAAAAAATTTGCCTTTTCGTGTCGTGCTTCATCCAGGCCGCACTCGTCCTCGTCGCCGCCGCGCTGGCCCAGTCCCAGGTGGTGCCCGCCTTTGGCGACGCCCACCTGCCGACGGCCGCCGAGTCCGACCAGCGCGCCGCCGACGCCAGCGCCTACATTGTGCTGTGCCCTGTGGCGCTGCTGGCTTTCAATTTCGGGGGGCAGATCTACACGAGCCGCGTGCTCGGCTACGGCGAGGTGCCGACCAATGTGCTGACGTCGCTGTATTGTGATTTGTTTTCGGACCCGAAGCTGCTGGCGCCCTTGGTTGGCAACGCCAAGCGCAACCGGCGCATTGCGGCGGCCATTCTGACGCTGGTCGGCGGCATCGTCGGCGGGTGGCTGCAGCGCAGCGCGGGCGGGATGGCGTCGGCGCTGTGGGTGGCGGCGGGGCTGAAGATGGCGATTGCGGCGGCGTGGCTTGTGTGGCCGAGTGCAGCGGTCAAGGGGTAGGTGTGGTGGTTGTTGGGCGTCTGTTTTCTTTCTTTCGTTCTATCACATTTTTACGTGTTTTTTTTTCTATATTTTCTTTATATTCCCCTTTTTTCAATTTTTTTACCAGCTAGATCTAGACTTTAGACATTGTTATATACCATTGTTGCACTCGTCTTATCCTTCCCGCGGGCCAACTTACACATCTTCGCGACACAGCCGTGTCGATGCAGCTCGATGTGATAACAACCGGTATTAATGGAGAACGTATATCCAGACCTAACTGCTTCCTTCGCCTGCCCAATTATGGAGAGTAAAAAGAAAAGTTAACAATCGGCCGTAACGTGAGCTTACAAATGGACATCCCATTGACCGGAGCGCATTGAGCCAGGCAACATCAGATGGAAAATGAATCATTATCCCATTGGCACATCAGTGCATGCTCTTCGGAAGTGACTGCATGGTCGCAATGCGTCAAACACTGCCCCGTGGCCACGATCTGCTAAACAGTCGACCGCTGTATCATCTGACGATATTGCAACAAGAGAAACCTACGACCAAGGCATTATCAAACGCGACTTGCCACTGAGACTTATGAGAAGCTCGTCTGCCGTTGTCCACCAAAAACATAGTCCATCTATAACACAACCACCAACAGGCATGTTCTACTTTGCCTCTGGCAGCAACCTCTGGCAGCAACCTCTGGATGGACCAGATGGCCACCATCTGCCCGTGGAGCGACTACGTCGGCCGCGCCGTGCTCGTCGATTTATTCGCTGGCAGATCAACCAGCACGGCGCCCGCCAATGTCGTCAGCGTGCCCGGGCCGCTGCGTGCACGGCATCCTGTACGAGATTAGCGCGTCGGACGAGGCCGAGCTGGACGCGATCGAGGGCGTTGCGGGCGTCGCCGGCCTCAAACAAAAGGTGTGGCTCGACGTCGTGCACTACGTCACCGTGCCGACGCAGCAGCAGCAGCCGACAGTCGCTATGCGGGACGTGGTGGAGATGCGCGCACGTGCGGCGGCTCAACAGCGGGATCCGGGACGCCGTGTATCTGGGTGCGCCGTGGGAGTACCTTCTAGAAAAACATGTGCGTACATTACATGCCGACGCGAGGTGTGGTGGTGCGGGGGGAGTTTGCCGGTATGTACGAGTTGTATCCATGGTTGCGATGCTAGGGGTGTTCGTTGTTGATGGTAATTAAAGGTGTTGTGCTTGTTGGCTGTAGTGAGAGAAATAGCACCGATTCTCCAAACACAAAGCCGATGCTTACAATGTAGCTAAACCAATGTAGCACGTTGACCATACAGGAGAGAGGGTGCTATTTTGCAATACGTGGTACAGATCCAACCTGTGCAGCATCATGTCAGCATCCTCCCTTCTGTACACTCTGTGGTACCTGACTGCCCATCCATAGCATGTGTATGGTCGCATTGCGTTGCTTGACTTTCAAATTATGACGAAGGCGATCTAGACTGCAGCCTGCCACAACTTCGATAGGTCTAGTTGGAAGCTCGTTTTCTCATAAATTTGATAGCACACCAGGTGTTGGGCACATACAGTGTGAGGCGTACCTTGGACAGCTGGTTATCACAGAAAGAATAAAGCCTATGGTTGGCGTAAGTAACTTATCGGTTTGTCCCCCACTGGCACATGCTATTTTGGATGATGCTGTTTGGGCTCATGCGCATCGAACTTGAAATCACAGGGACCCATCAGCAGTACGAGTACAAGTACTCGTATTACTCGTATTACTCGTAGAGGGGCAAGCTTGTGACACGACCACCGTCGCCTGGCACGTGTGATGGCCTGCAGAGCCGACCAACGGAGCGACCGGTATTCCGCCAGCCCGTCAATGCTACGCACCTGCTGCTGTGCCACGTAGGATGCACTCGTCAGGTGGTAATCGACCTTGTCCTGTTGCCCCCCCGCGCGAAGGTAATTTTCAATGACGTCGAGCAGCCCTGGTTGTTCGTCCTCCGTTCAAGGTGCGGCGATCTTTCCCAAAGTGAGGCATCGTTTGGATTCTCCACTTGTCCGTTGTTCGCCCTAGCTGTTAGTTAGTTCCGGGGAGAGTGGGTCAGGCGACCCCGCGCTGCGAGTACTCGTACGGTACTACTCCGTACTGAGTGCTTCGTACAAGTACAAGTACTCGTAAGAACTGCCGGTTTGGGAGAGCACGCAAAGACGTTCCTATTCCGGCAGTTTAGTGCAGAGCAGACTTGGGAGCTCTGACACAAAGTCTGCGCAGGGACCAGGGCCTGTCCGTCCAATACGGCAACACTAGTACGTGATAACGGGCGACCACGACTACAACTACTTTATTCAGTGATGACCGGGGCTAGGAGTAGGAGCAGGAACAACAAAGAAGAAAGGGATTGGACGAGGCAACGATGCAGACGGGTCCGTGAAGTGAAGTAGATCCCATCAATGCGAAACAGTGTGTTGAGATATGAGATGGTCAGAAAGCAACAGCAAAAGGACACGAGAGGTTGAGCAGGAGGACCCTGAATTTAAAACCAATAAGCATAAAAAATATCAAATAAATCAACAATCACAGCCTCTTATCAACAGTAACGCTTTCAGCTCACGACGAGTAACGACTACTCCATCTTAATATCTTTCCTCTTTATTTCTGTTGTGCTTAGCCTGTTCACCTGTTCTATATTCCCATGTTTAGTTTTCATGATAAAGAGTATCTCATACACAAATATTCCTCCATTGACGACTTCTTTACTACATCCCCTCACTCTTCCCCTCACTCGGCCTTGCTAGCCGAGGACAGCTCGTGCCTACGAGTACACCCTCGAGCGCATCAACCAACGGCTTCCCCCCTCTACGAATAGACGGTATCTCGTACTTTGGTCTTTTGCTTCCTTTTGGCATCTAGCTCTTTGCGTTTCTTTGTTGAAATCTCCCTAGATGACTGGACGTCTGTTTGAAATACCTCATCCTCCTCATCACACAATGTACCCCTGATCCTTTCCGTACATTCGCACTGCTGCATTCGGTCAGGGGATATACTCGTAATTACATCACATCACCCTGCGCTACTCGGTATATTTTTACCTCTTCCTGCCTGTCGCCGCTTTCATCGCACGTCCCCTGTCTTCGCTTTTCCTGCACCGCCCTTGCATGTGCATGGCCATTGAGTGGTAGAGTGATAGAGTGCTCGCTGGCGGACCGACCGAATGTGCCACGACACAGGAGACACAACGCCACCACCGGAAGACACGGTACGACCAGCAGCTGGCATATAACACGACAGGCGAAAGCGATCGAGTTTGCAGGACTTTTTACTTTTTTCTTCAACCGCATCTCTTTGTACATCATGGATTGGATGTAAGTCTGCCTTTTTTCAACTTTTGCTCCCCACCGCTAACCCCCAGATCAACTACTGCCGGCTGCTACGCCGTCGGCGATGCCGTCGCCGAGACGGTCCGCGATCTCCGCCGCTTTGTGCGTGATGTGCGCGATGTGCGCGATGTGCGCGATGTGCGCGCGTCCCAGCCGACACTGACCGCCCTGTCCGCCCTGTCCGCTGAACTGCACGCGCTCGGCGGCGTGCTCGACCTGCTCAAGGACGACGCCGCGTCGCCCCTGTTCCCGCCGGACCTGGACGCCCACACGCCGCCCGTGCTGGCCGGCAGCGGCGTCGTGCTGGCCAATTTGGGGGAGTTTCTGCGGGGGGTCAATGCTGATAAGAATGACTTTAAAAACGACCAGTGGCCCGCAATGCAGACATCGCTAGCGAGCTGCGCTGCCGTCGTCGAGGTGTACCGGCTGTGCCTGGGCCTGGCGCTGGACCTGGTGGCCGCCACTGCGGCGTGTACAAGTACGAGTACGCCAAACGTGGCCGCCACCACCGACGACACACCGTCCCAGGCCAAGGACGCGGCGCGCATCTTGGCCGAGGTGGGCCACCTGCGCGGGCGCATCAACACCACCAACACGGAGCTGTTTAGCCGCGACACGGCGGCGGCGATGCATGCGTACTTGAAGGTGGTTCGCGACAATGCCATGGGGCTGCGGCGGTCGCGGGGAGGGGGCAAGTCGCCCGACAGTGCCGTCCATGTCAATGTCCACGATGGCGGTGATGACGGCGGCGACACCTCTTCCTCCCCCTCCTCCTCCTCCCCGTCTGCCGACAACGCTTTTGAGATCGACGACGTGCTCGGCCACATCCCGGTGCGCGCACCCGTGCCGCCACCCCGGGCCGCCGCGCGCGAACAACAACAACAACAACAACACCGCAGCAGCAGCAGCCGCCTCAGCAGCGTGTCGGGAGTCACGTGTGTGCCCCCGCCGCGCAGTGAGCTGCGCATGTCGCGGGGGTCCCATGCGTCGCGGGGGTCCCATGCGTCGCGGGGGTCGCACGCGTCGCTGGCGGTTAGTGACCGTACCCTGACTGCCTCCCCCGCACCCCCTTCCCACCTGAGCCCGACTGCCAGCAGCGTCCACAACAGCGTCCGCAGCGACGGCGGTGGCAGCACGAGCTCGGTCAGCGGCAGCAGCAGCGGCAGCGGCAGCAGCCGGTTTGGTCGCCTGGTGCGCACTGTGCGCAGTACTACGAGTGGGTTGTCGGATGCGAGCAAGTCGGCGGCCACCATAACGACCGTCACCAACGGTCCGCCGCGGCCCCAACGACCGGCCAACACGGACTTGCCGTCGATTCCCATGGCCTCTCCAATGCCGACACCGACGACAACAACGACGACACCCACCTCGTCCACTCCCGTGCCGCCCAAAAAACCCGGCTTCTTCTCCAAAAAACGCCGCGCCGCAAAGCAAAAGGCCGACGCCGCCGCCGCCGCGCTGCTCGCCGCCGAGCCCGACTGCGTCTTTGGCGTGTCGCTGCGCAAGAGCATCAGCGTCGCCGCCGCGTCGGTGCGGATGACGCATGCTGATCAGGAAGACTATTCTGGAGGCGTGCCCCGCCGCGCGTACCCGCTGTGCGTGTTGGCCTGCTACACGCATATTCGATCCAACGACGGCGTGGCCACGCCGCTGCTGTTTAGCAACGACTCGCCCGCCCTGTCGTGGGACCGCGTGTGCACGCTGCGCGCGCTGTTTGAGCGTGGGCCCGACTATGGTGCGGGCCTCGATTTCAGCCTCGCCACCAAATTCACCCGCCCCGACGCGGCCGCCCTGCTGCTGCAGTACCTGGCGTCGCTGGCCCAGCCGCTGGTGCCCGAGGCCGTGGGGCGGCGCTGGATTGCGCTGTCGCGGCAGGCCACAACAAACACGGCTGCTCCCGCGACGCGGCTCGACCCGTGCATTGATTTCTGGACGCACGCGCTGGGCGGCGTGCGCGAGCCGGCGGCGTCGACGCTGAAACTGCTGCTCAACCTGTGGGGGGAGGTGGCCGACGCGGCTGACGCCAACAGCATGACGGCCGAACGGCTGGCGGCGCGCGCGCTGCAGCCGCTGATGCACCTGGACGCGACGACGGCCTACCGGCACGGGCGCACCGAGGTCGACTACATGCTGGCGCTGGCGTTTATCATCCGGCGGCGGTCCGAGTACACGATGCAGCTGCGCGGGCGCACGAGCAATGCGGCGTTTGGGTAGTGGGTTGGTTGTTGTCTCTTTCTCTTTCGTCTTTTTCATGTGTGTCTTTGACTTTCGTCACTTTTCTCTTGTTCTTAGCGTAACGACTTCTGATACCCTCATCTTATTATAACGATCTTGATAACGATATGACTGGAGTATAATGAGATGCTTCCTCGTGCTCTGACGAGTTTAAGTGTTGTCAGACCACTGGTCTTTTATCTGTGCCTGACAGCTCTTAGCTGACACGACGACATAAACGACATAGACGTATTGTGATAGTGGATATAAACGTAGAGATGTAGCAAATGATAACTTTGAAAAGCATAGAAAAGGATATAAATAGCAGCAGCGGGCGTTATCCAAAACAACGCAGTCAACTCCAGGGATGCAGGAAAGGTAGAAAGGCACACAACGCAGTGTAGATGAAGAAAGCAAAAGAAAAGACACGGACAGGCCGACACCTCGATGCTCGTTACGCATCCTCCTTGTTGCCGAACCCGCCGAGATTCCAGCCCTGGTACCGCTCCGGCTGGCTGGCCAGGGACGGTGCTGGAGGCAGCTTGGGCAGTGACGGCAGGGATGGCAACGATGCTGGTGCCGACGGAGCCGACGGGGCCGAAACTGCCGTCTCAGAAACCGCCTCCGCCGACTTGGACTGCGGCTCCGGACCACCCGCCTCGTCCGCTCCCCCCGGCGTCTCCTTGATCGCCCCCTTTTCCTTGAGGTACTGCAGCGTCTTGACAATCGTGAGGTCTTCCTGGTCCTTGTCGTTGAGCACCAGCCGCTGCTGCAGCGTCATGCGCCCGCCGTTGCGCTCGCGCTCCTGCAGAGCCGCCTCGCGCACCGCCGGGTCGTGCACAAAACGGCACTTGCCCTTCTTGCCACAGTTGCCGCCCGTCGAGTAGTACTTGCAGTGCTTGGTCGGGTCGGCCTTTTTGGCTGCCGGCGGGATGCCCGGCTTGGCAGCCGAGGTGGCTGCCGAGGTTGATGCTGACACCGACGCCGCTTTGGCTGTCCGGACCGGCGCAGCTTCCGGAGCATCGTCGTCGTCGTCGTCGTCGTCGTCCGACGCCGCATCCGACGCGCCGTCCGACGATGCCTCGGCCGCATCATCCACCGCATCGTCTGCATCGACCGCCCGCATCTCGTCGCCCTCGTCCTGCTGCTCGCGCTTCCGCTTGATGCTCGACTCGACCTTTTCCAGCTGCTTGCGCAGCTTCTCCGCCTTTTGCTGCTGCCGCTCCAGCGCCGTCATGCCGCCAGCCTTGCTCGACGCGGCTTCGCTCTTGGCATCGGCCTTGTCGGCCTTGTCGCCTTGGCCCGACTCGGCAAGCTTTGCCTTGATCCGGGCCTGCGTGGGAAAATTCTGTCGGCGCTCGGCGATCCATGCCGCAATGTCGTCGGGGCTGTTGTTCATTAGCATCGACAACCCAATCCACCACAACACCGTACTACTCACTTTGGTGCATCAGGGCCAATCATCTCCACCAGCTTCGCCTCCTCGTCATACTCCTCGTCGTTCGACTCGTCTCCCGGCGTCAGCCCCAGCGTGTTCGTCTTGCGCTTCTTCTTCTTCCCGCCCGCATTGTTTGCATCAGGCTTCTGATGGTGGTTGTTGTTAGGCGCGTGCGCGCCGTGCGGGCCCGGCTTCTTGTGCCGCATCTTGTCCGCACCAAAGCCGCCCCGCCCACCGCCGCCGCCACCGCCACCGCGGAACGACGACGCGTTTTGGTGCCCGCCGCCGCGCCCATGGTGCTGTCGGCCGCTTTGCCCAAAGTGGTTGTCATAGTGGTGGTGCGGCGGCCCTCCTGGGCCAGCTGCCGGTCCCGTCGGCGGGTATGCCGCGTATGACGCCGGACCGGGGGGCACGTACCCCGCAGGTCCCGGAGGCGGCACCAGCGGGCCTTGCGCGCCACCGTACGCCGCCGGCGGAGGGTAGCCTGGGCTCACTAGAGCTGCAGCTGCTGCTGCTGCCGCCGCCGCGTGGCCATGGGCCGGCGGGCCGTTGTTGTCAAAGCCGATGCGGATCGGCGGGCCCATCATCTGCGGCTTGGGCCCGCCGCCGCTCCGGTCATGGTAGCCACCGCCGCCGCGGCCCCGGCCACCGCCATAATGGCCACTGTGCCCGCCACGGGTCTGCTGCTGCTGATGCTCGCCCCACGGCTGTGCCGACGCGCCGCCGCCGCCAGCATGGTGCGCGTACTGGTGGTGGCCGGGGTAGCCCGGCTGTGCGCCCGCCGCGCCAGCAGCTGGTCCGTACGGAGGCTGCTGCACATGCTGGCCGTAGCCGGCCGCCGGGTGGTGCTGGGCGGGGTGGTTGCCACTTTGCGGGGGTTGCTGGTAGGCATGGGGTGCGTAGTTGGGGTGGTAGTTTTGCGGGTTCAGCGGCGTCGCCGGTGCGTGGTGGTGTTGGTGGTGCTGGCTCTGTGCTGCGGACTCGTGGGACCATGGCGGCTGGTGCGCATGGTGCTGCTGCTGCGGATGGTGCACCGAGGGCGGAGCCGAATAGCTGGCCTGTGGTGCGTGGGCGTGCGACGCCGGCGCGCCGTAGTGGCCCTGCGCCGGCGGCTGGCCGTACTGCTGCTGCTGGGCACGCTGCTGCTGCTGCTGCTGCTGTCCATACCCGTAGCCTGCCGCCGCAGCGTCGCCCGCAGGCCGGCCACCGCCGCCGTAGTATCCGCCACCGCGTCCACCACCGCGCGCGGGGCCGCTGCCGTGAGACTGGCCACGCTGGTAGCCCGACTGGTACGGCTGCTGCTGGCCGTATCCTCCCGAAGGCTGGGACGGCGGCGGCGGCGGCGGCGGTGGTGCGTATCCGTATGATGACATGGCGGAGGAGTGAGGTCGTGAAATGGAGAAAACGAAGAAAGAAGAAAAGAAAAAAAAACCGCGACGACCTAAATGGCTGAGCAAAATCAACACTGTTGAGATCACCAAAACAAATATCAACAAAGAAGGCTGCGGCTATAGGAGAAACACTTGTGAAAGACGCGAGCACGTCCGCGTCAATCAACGAGATCAGAACAAGCAACAAGAGCAAAGAGCAAAGCAGAGGCACGACGCAGGCTGAAAGCAAGGGCGGGCAGACTCGAGGGAGCTCTCAGGGATAGGGCTTGGGCAGCTGGGATCGACTCGACCCAGGGCTCGGGCAGCTGGACTGGAATTGACAAACAGTCGACGTCAGGCGATGATCGGCAGAGGTTGACAAGAGGTGGCAGGGGTGGCAGTGTCGGCAGACGGGATAGGGCAAAGGGCGACAGGAAACACAATATGGGCGGATGTGGTTCAGAAGCAACCGACAAAGTTACGAGTACTCGTACAGGTTGGGCTACGCCTGAACCGGAGGGTACCAAAGTCTGCAAGGGGAAAGCGCAAGGCGCGCCAGGCGGTGAGGGTCGAAGTTAAAGGTAATGGGCGGCAGAATGGGGTTGGCTCCACTGTATTTTTTTCGGTCGACGACATGCCTCTTGTGCCGAGACGGACAGCGATTCGAATTACGTTGACGACATTCCAACTGCGTTGATTTTGGAGCTCAGTGAGCTCTGCTACTCGCCGACATGTTTATTCTAGTGAGTTACTTTGACGCCCGACGCGAGACGCGATGCAGTGTGGAGGCGGACGACGTGGACGACGGGGCCGACACGACGACGTGGACGACGACGGGGACGTGGACGTGGACGACGTGTCGGGCGGGGATAACGAGACGACGACGACAGACGAGGAAGACGGACGACGAGAGAAATCACTCGACTGACCAATAGACAAAAATGGCCGATCTGGTGCGGATCGACCCCAACGACTTTTCCAAGACGAGCATCCACGCCATCGAGGACAACATCAACGCCAAATATGCCAACAAGGTGGGTGGCCTGGCCTGCCATGGCCTTCCTCGCTGCGCTTCACGTGCTCTAACAGCCCAGGTGATCCAAAAGATTGGGCTCTGCATCTGCCTGTACGATCTGCTGTGGACGTCCGAGGGCCTCATCGGCCACGGCGACGGCTACGTCAACGTCAATGGTGGGTTTACAGTTTTTGATTGTTGCATCGTCTACAATGCTAACGGGGCAGTCGAATTCCGTCTCATCGTCTTTCACCCGTTCAAGGGCGAGGTCATGTTTGCGCGCATCAGCAGCTGCAGTCCCAACGGCATCCATCGTGAGTTGCCAGCCCTCAAGAAACATTTCCAACATATAACTAACCGCCAGTCCGCACCGATTTCTTTGACGACATTCTCATTCCCTTTGACGAACTCCCCGACGAGGCAGAATAGTAGGTTCTGGTGATACTATAAAATCGACGACATACTAACTGCCCAGCGACATGAACCAGCAGCTCTGGGTGTGGAACATTGAGGACACGCGCATGTTCTACGACAACCACGAAATGGTGCGGTTCCGCGTCATTGACGAGGAGTGGCACGACCAGACGCCCACCAAGCCCATTGAGCGCGGCGAAGAGGCCGACGAGCCGCGCAACCCGCCGTACCGCATCCGCGGCAGCATGAAAGACCCGGGCCTGGGCGTGTGCATCTGGTGGGACGAGTGAGGGTGGGTGAGATGAGAGGATACGACTCGATGATCAAGAGAATTTGAATTGCTGCTATGACTGCCGGATGTTTCAGACTCCATCTGTGCTCGTCGCTTGATGGCGACAGTCGTTGACACAGTACCGAGCAGATGGACTTGGTCAGGGATGACTCAGTCGAGGAATAGACTTGGTCAAGACTCAGTCTGCACCATCAAAGACAGCCACCGCCTATGCCTTGACGGCACGCGCTATGCCTTGACGGCACGCGCAAGAAGCCGCTCCTCGACATCGTCCAGCACCGAGTAGTGCTCGACGACGGCCAGGTTCTCAATCTCGGCGAGGAACTGCTTGTCGGGGTCCTGGCCGGGAGCAAACATTTGCGTGGGCTGAGGGCCCATCTGGCCCATTTGCTGGGCCATCTGGCTGGCGGCTGTGGAGTTAGTGTTGAAGGGATATGAATCAAAGTTGGAACAAATGACATACCATTGTCATTCCCCAGAATCAGGTTAAACACCGACTGCAGACCAAAGATGCACAAAAAGTACCAGCTGATGCTCGACATCCACCGCGGGTCCATGTCCTTGGTGGCCACGCCGGCCTGCAGCATGCTCTTGAACTTGATGGTCAGGGGGAAAGGGAGTTTCACTGGGGTAGCACGGTGGTTAGCAAGGCAATCAATCATAATGCATAGGGAACATCAGACACACTAATCACGTAGCCGCTGAAAAACGCATTGATCCAGCTCATAATCAGCGTGTTGGGCACAATCATGGCCATGTTGCCCTTCATCATGCCCATCATGCCGTCCATGGCGTTGGGGTCCGTGATGGGGTTGGGCGGCGCCTGGCCCCTGTTCTCGGGCGCTTTCAGGTAGGCCCCGGCATCGTAGGCCGCCGACAGGTAGTCGCGGCGCGTCGCAAACGAGCGGTCCGACAGCACGTGGTGGTTGGCGCGCACGTTGATGCCGTGCAGCAGGGAGCGCTGCTCGCGGATGGCGCGCAGCTCGAGTTTTTTCGGGGCGGTGGCCATGAGGACGTTGGCATAGTGGCGCAGGACGCCGGTGAGGATCATGACGACGGTGATGGGGAAGAGGATCCAGTAGCTGGGGGTTAGCGGTCGAGGACGAGGGGGTCGAGGTCGAGGACGAGGGGGGAGGGGACATACAGAAGCTGGGGATCCCGCGGGATCGACTGGACAGGGACCTGCATCATTGTGGCGGTGGGGGGGGGGGGGGGGGTGAGGGGAAAGTAGAAAGTAAAAAGTAAAATCACCCTGTTGAAGCCGTATAGAACCGGCGATGCTGCTGGCGATAGCTCGGACAGTCGTGATGCGGAAAAGGAGCGATGTGGTCTCGGCGTATGCTGTGGCTGCTGTGGCTGACATGTGGGGTAAGCTTGACGGATGCGCTAGCTGCTGTAAGGCTAGTGCGTTACGAGCTACCGTCGCCGTGGGCAAGTAGCCACCTGTCTAGCTCTTCCTTTGACACTGGCGATACCTCACTCTGACGAAAGAAGAACAAGTACTCAACGACCACACCACCACACAGCATCATGTCGCAAGAAAAGGACAAGGCGTCGGTCTACAGCATACCAGGTTTGTTAAAGTTTCCCACTCCGACTACTCGCCCCCGCTAACAAACAGACCTCAAATTCACCTCGGACGATGCCCTCCCCAACTACCTCAACTCGCTCGGCTTCACGCAGTCGCACACCCTCAGCGACACCCGCCTCGCCCTGGGCTATGCCGGCCTCGCCGTCGCCGGCGCCTGCTTCTGGTGGGACCTGAAGTTTGGGTTCGACGGCACAAAGCTCTACTCGCTCGCGGCCGTCGTCGTGTACGTGCTGCTCAACCTGGGCATGACGGTGGTGGCCAGCATCCAGGGCAACACCGTGTATACGGGGACGGCTCCCAGCGGAAGCGGCGGCAGCGGCGGCGAGACGGTGCGCATCCGCACGACGTCGCCCAGGTACGAGCCCGTGTACGCAGTCGAGGTGACGGTGACGACCACAACCGGACAGAAGACGGCATACGCCTTCAAGCGGTCGTTTGCCGAGTGGTTTGACAGCGCGGGCCACTTTGTGGCGCAGCCGTTTCAGACGATGCTGGCGTCGAATGTGCCCGTGATTGGCGCGGCGGATCCGAAGCGCGTTGCTGCGGCGGCGGCCCCTGAGGCATCTTCTGCATCTTCCGAGGCATCCCCTGAATACAGCGCCGCGATGCTGGACATTCTGGCCGCGGCATCCACGCCGGGCGATGTCTCTGGCACGGAGGGTGAAGCCAAGGCGACGGGCGTGAGCAGCAGCAGCAAAGGTGGCAAGCGGAGGAAGGCTTAGGCGTATAAATATCTATTGAAAAGTTGTCTCATCACAAGCAAGACGGTATGCGTAAATAAAATCAACAAAAAAAGAGACAAAGCAAACCCCAACTCCTTTTTTTTAAAAAAAAAAAGACTACTCCCCCACCTTGCTCCAGTTCCCCCGCGCCACCTGTGCCATGTCGCGGATCTCGCGCACGCCGTCGCCGCACGCCGTCGCCATGGCCCGCGCCAGCCGCGGCTCGTACGGCAACAGCAGGCCCTGGTCGTAGTGCGTCGGCAGCTGCGCGACGAGGGAGAGTGCGGCTTTGCGCGCGGGGGGCGGGGCAGTGGGTGCGCTAAACACGCGGATGGCGGCGTCGACGACCGTCTTGAGGTGGCTGCGCACGGCATCGGCGCGGTTGGCGGCGAGCACAGCCGAGAGCACGCGTAGGGCCACGGCGACGTCGGCCCACTGGGGCACGAGCGTCGTGGTGGCGGCGACGAGCACGCGCACGAGCGAGGGGGTGTCGTTGCTGTCGGTGGAGGAAATATCATCTTCGTAGACGGAAAAGGGCATGCCGCGGACCAGCGACAAGATGACAATAGTGTGGATGGTGCTGGTGCGGCGGGCAGCCTCGTCGGTCTTATCGTCGTCGCTACCACCCCCCACCGTCCTCCGTGGAAACGCCAGCGGCAGCAGCGTCTTGACCGTCTGGCCGTACACCCACTGCTTGTAAATCGACTTGACCACGGCGTGGTCGTCGGTCGCCAGCGTGCGGTCCGGCACAACGAGCCCGCCCAGCAGGCGCGCCATTTGCTGCGCGGCCTTGTTGGCGTATTCGGCGGCGGCAGGCGTCGCGGCCGACTGTGCCGCATGGGCCGCATGGGCCGCCGGGGCCGACACGAGCAGGTGCGCCAGCACTTTGGCGTCACGATCCAGCCGCGCAAACGCGCTGGCCGAAATGGCCACGAGGCGCGCAAAGCGGCTGGGTGTCATGGTGACATCAACGGCCGGGCCGGCCGCCGACTCGAGCCGCTGCTGCACGGCGGCAATGGTGTCGAGCCACGCGGCTTTGCCGGGGCTGCCGCTGGTGGCTGCAGCAGCAGCATACTTGTTGGCAACGACAGTGGCAATGGTGTTGCGGACGAGGCGTGGCCGGGGCGGGAGACGGTCGAGGGCGGCGTAGTCGTCGAGCAGGTTCAGCGGGGACACGCCCAAGTCGGACTGGTTGTTAGTGATGTATTTTTTTAGGGGGGACGCACAGAGAGAACATACCAACGAGGCCACCGTGGCTGGCCACAGACCCTTCAAAATGCCCAGAGACAGCACCTCGACGCGGCCGCTGGGGTCGCGGAAAAAGGCGCGCGGGCCGCGGTAGTCGGCGTGGAAGAGGCTAAAGGCCGCCTCGGCCAGCCGGGCTTCCTTTTGCTGGGCCTCGTCGAGGTCGCGCACCACAAACGTCGTAAAAGCAGCCAGCTGGTGCAGGTACTGGTCTTGGTCGTCGGAGTTGGATGAGTTGGTCTCAAAATCGGCACTCAGCGTGATGCCGTCGGGTGTGGACGCCGTGGCACGGACAAGCAGACGCTGCACGAGGGCCGTGGCATCCCGGAGATAGTCCTGGAAGAGCTTCACGACGACGGCCTTTGGTTCTGCGACTGCACCTGCACTGCTGCTCGCCTTCTTGGCCTTGTCCGCGACGACGACCACGCCGCTCTGCACAAAGGCGTCGCGCAGGTTGAGTGCAGCACCATAGATGCCCGACAACACGGCCGTCGATGCCGCAAACGGGGCCTGCACGCTGGCCAGCTGCTCCAACGCCGCCACCAACGCCTGCGTCAGCACGCGGAAGTGGTCGAGTGCCTGGCCCTCGCTGCCCTCCTTTTCCAGAATCGTCGAGCAGCCAATGTAGGCGACGCGGGCCAGGGCATCGCGTGCTGCTGCGAGGGTGCTCGGGGACGCAAGCAGCGACGGCGTGGCCACCAGGTCGGTGATGGAGGCGGCCACGACCCGGTCGACGACGAGGGCAAACCCATCGGGGTAGACGGCCGTGGCGGCCTGTAGCGCAGCTAGGGCCTCGTGCGCCAGCGTCTGCGTCTCGGTCGGCGAGAGGTCGTCCGACTTGGGTGCAACAATGCACGGCACCAGCATACCAACAATCTGCATGCACTGGGCCGGCCCGCAGAGCAGTGGTCTGTCCGTTGCAGCAGCAGCAGGGCCTCGCTGGACAATCAGTGCCGCCAAGCCCCGGATGACCTCGACCAGCACCACCGGGTCCTGACCTTGTTGTTGGGTGTTGGCTGGTGTCTCCTTGAAAGTGTTGTTCCACAGCCGCAGGTAGACGCCGTCGAGCAGGTCGACAACGGCCGCGTCGTGCGAGTGCAGCTCGTCGGTCGTGGCCGTCGTGGCATCAGCAGCAACGCTGTCCACAAGAGCCTGCCGTGTGTTCAAGACACTGTTGAGCACGCCCACGAGGTCCCGCGTGTGGCTGGCCGTCTGGGCCTGCTGCAGGTCCTTCTTGACCGTGGCGACGACCGACCCGATGGCCAGGTTGTACGCGCGGTAGCCGCCACGCATTGTGCTGGTGAGCAGCATTCCGGCAGGGCGGGCGAAAGTCGCATTGGCCAGGTCGCCCGTGCAGTCGGCCAGCACGACGCCCACAAAGTCATCGATGCTGGTGTCGCCAACACTGTTCAGCCGCTTCGAAATCGCCTCCACAACACGCAGCGTGCCGTCAATCGTCTCGGGCACGTCGCCGTGCCGCACCTCGTACTTGAGCGAGTTCCAGATCCGGCTGGCGTGTGGTACCACCGTTGTCGTGGCATCAGAAGCATCAGTAGCATCATCGCCAACACCCTGCACGCACGCCTGGATCGTCCGCAAAATGTCCACTTTCACCGCCACCGTCAGCGCGTCGCCCTGGTCCATCTTTTGCAGCAGGAAATCAAAGACGGGTGTCGCTGCTTGCCGGGAGCACGCTGCCGCAAACACGCCGCGCAGGGCCGTCTTTAAATCGTCGACCGTCGTGCCGGCCGGCGTCGCCGATGACCGCATGGAGATGGGAAAGTAGTCGGACGCGGCCTTGAACACGTCGGCGGCCATTTCGGGCGACAGCGGCAGTTGTGGTGGTGGTGGTGGTGGTGTCTGTCCATACCGCTCCAGCACGCGCCGCAAAATGGCAAACCACCGCAGCAAATTGTCCGGGTCGCGCTCGCTGCGGCACAGCTGCAGCAGGTCAACTAAAAAAAGCGCGCTGGGGCCGGCCGTCTCGCCCAGGCTCGCAAGAACGGCATCGCTGCGCACGAGCAGGCCGACAAGATCATAGATGGCGCGGCGTGTCGTCGGCACCTGCAGGCGGAAATCGTCGCCGAGCTTTGTGACATAGTCCAGCACCGATGCGGCCATGGCCGGCCGAAAGTGGGCCATGCTGCAGAGCCGGTGCAGGGCCGTGGCCGCCGCCAGGATGCCGGCCTTGTGGTCAATGGCAAACATGGCCCCAAAGAACTTGATGAGATGTTCGACTGCAGTTTGTTAGTGTTGCTCGGACGGCATCGTGGATTTGGATGTGGGATGACAAACCCTGTTCGACGCGCAGCACGTCGTCGTCCAGCACCTCTAGCGTAGCAGCCAGAAATCCGAGGGCTGTGCGATTAGCAAGTCAGCAAACGAAAACTCATGATCTCATTCCATCAGAGTCAACCCACCCTTGGCCCGCACGATGACGTCGCTGTCGCCGTCGTCGCCGTTGGGCATCCACTGGTTGATCGACTGCGCCCAGCCGAGCACGGCAGAGCTCTTGCGCGGAGCATTTTGGATGGCTGATTGTTAGCAGAGTTCATCAAATAAACAACATCCGGCAGCCATCTCCCACCTTCTGCCGCCTGGCGGGCGATGCGCTGCTGCTCGGCCTCGTCGTCGGCCAGCACATAGCTCGTGGCCAGCGACGTGAATTCGGCCATGCGTGCAGGCTGTGACGATAGAAGAGTGGAATCTGGTGGGCAGTTTGCCAGTGTATCTCGCTTACACGATGCTCCAATGTCGATGCCGAGATTTGGATCACACTCTCGCTGCGGGCATCCACGGCATGTACCTTTTTGGTGACGTCGACAGGGACCGGGTACTTGTTGTCGATAAGTGATAAGCGTTAGCGGGGAGGGGCTTTTGTAGGTTTTTTTTGGGGGGTTTTTTTTTGGGTTCTAATTACCGTTTTATTTTGTTAATAAGTTTAATGCTATTTTTCATAGGTGTTGTTGGACGCGCCTTTTCACAAAAAAGCCTTCTGTCTCTCCCCCCGCTGGTGGGAGACGGAGTGAATGAGAGACGAAACTATCATGTGTCCGGCACGTCTTGTTTTCTTGTCTCGTCCTGCAGTCGTCTTTGTTGGCTAGATTGCCGTTCTACGTCCTATCGTTTTGTTCCTTTGTACCACAAGATTAGTCAGCATTTCGCGATACTTTTGACTCTTATGCTTCGAACTCATAACTGACCTGACTAGACCACCAGACCACCACCATGGCACAAGTCCCCAAGACGTGCAAGGTCATGCTGGCCGACAGCATTGCCAAGAACATGTTGGCCGAGGTCCAGGCGTCGCGCGACGCCTTCCGCGCCGCCCACGGCATCGAGCGCAAGCTGTGCCTGGCCGCCTTCTTGGCCAACGACGACCCCCACGCCGTCAAGTACGCCGAGTGGTCGCAAAAGACGTCCCAGGACCAAGGCATCGACTTTGTCCTGCACCGCGTCGACAAGGACGACCTCGAGGAGCGCATCATGGCCGCCAACGTCGACAACGGCGTCGACGGCATCATTGTCTACTACCCCGTGTTTCCGGGCAACCTGGAGCGTGATCGCTACATCCAGGAGACGGTGTCGCTCGACAAAGATGTCGAGGGCATGTGCCACCGCCACCTGCAAAACATGTACCACAACATTCGCTTTCTCGACCCGCCCACCAACCAGCTCAAGTCAATTTTGCCCTGCACGCCGCTCGCCGTCGTCAAGATCCTCGAGCACCTGCACGTCTACAACCCGGTCATCCCTTATGGCAACCGCCTGCACGGCAAGACCATTACCGTCATCAACCGGTCCGAGGTCAACGGCCGCCCCCTGGCCGCCCTGCTGGCCAACGACGGCGCCACCGTCTACTCCATTGACCTGACGGGCACCCAGGTGTTTACGCGCGGCGACGGCATCCGGCAGCTGCGGCACCAGGTTTTGGATAAAGAGCCGGGGTTCGGCCTCGAACAGGCCCTGCCGCTGTCCGACGTCGTCATTGGCGGCGTGCCCGCCGAGGCCTTCAAGGTGCCGACGCAGCACCTGCGCGAGGGCGTCGTGTGCATCAACTTCTCGTCCTTTCGCAACTTTGACGGCCCGGCCGTCAAGGAAAAGGCGTCCATCTACGTGCCGTCGGTCGGGAAAGTCACCGTGGCCATGCTGCTGCGCAATCTGGTGCGCCTGAGCGCCAACCGCATGGCCACGGGGGGGAAGCTGGAGTAGCTACGGGATATTGGTTTTGAGTTGAGTACTCTAGTCTTTTCAATCAAAAAGAACAAAACAAAAGTAGAGAGATCCATTCCACGCTATATACGAAATATCCTACAAGACCCCTTTTTCAGTGCCAACAGGAAACATGATAGCAATGCATTTGCCGAGCATGCACGCCTTGTATGAGGTCCTCCTCGTTACCCCCCGTAGCCTATCATGATCATGTCGATTCGGCCGTCGTTTTAATTCCCGTTTTTCTTTGTTTCCTTGTTTCCATTCTCCTTGTTTTTCTTCAGATTCTACCCCCCCCCCGCTTAGTCGCGCGACTCGACCTTGTTGGAGCTGGGCGCGCCGTTTCTCTTGCCGCGCGTGCCCTGCGCGTAGTCGATGCGCAGCTCGCGCGAGCCAATGCTCTTGCCGGCCAGGGCCGCGTTGGCCGCCACGGCCTGGTCGACCGTCGTGAAGTCGGCGTGCGCAAACCCGCGCGGCCAGCCCGTCGACCGGTCCACGGCCACGCGCACCGCCAGCAGGCCCTCGAGCTCGCGGAACACCACGTTGAGGTCGGCGTCCGTCGTCTCGTACGGCAGGTTGCCAATGTACAGCGTGTTGCTGGGCTCGTTGGGCGTCTGCGGGCCGCGGCTGCTGCTGTTGTTGCGGTCGTTGCGGTCGTTGCGGTCGTTGCGCTTCGCCGTGCGGTCCGTCTTCTGGCGCTCCAGCACAATAATGCGGCGGCCGTGCCAGAAGGATCCGTTGGCCTCCTCAATGGCCTTTTTCTGCGCCTCGGCCGTCTCGAACCAGACAAAGCCGTATCTGTTTGTTAGCGGGGAAAACAAGAAAAAAAGACTCGAGAAGGCTTACCCTCTTGACAGACCCCGGGGGTCGCGCGAGATGGCCACCGACGCAACAGGCCCGTAGTGCTCAAACGCCTCCTTCAGGTTGCTCTCCGTGGCGTCAAACACCATGTTGCGGATGAAGATGCCGTACGGCGTCTCCTCAATGGCAGCCGGCCGCGCCGGGCCGTCGGTCGTCGCCGGCGTGGCAGACGCATCCTGGCCGGCAAACACATTGCTGAAGCCGTCCGCGGGCGCAGACTCGCCCTCGTTGGCAACGCGGGCCGTCTGCGAAAAGTAGCGGGCCGCAAGAGCCAGGGCAGCAGGGCGGCACAGGGCCGACTGCTGGGCGCCCCAGCGCACAAGAGGGGTCGCGGGGGCGGGGGCGGCACGCACGGAAGCCGAGGCGGACGCGGCGGACCGCAGAACGGCTCTACGAACAGACTGCCTGTTGGGGGTCAGTATGCAGACAGAAGACAGAAGACAAAAGACAGCAGACACCGGACACCGGACAGACGTAAAACGATGGGTGGAGGATAAGAGGCCGAGATGAACGGCGGAGTCCAACTTACATTGTGGTGTGAGGTCGGGGTGGAGAGGGTATCAAGAGTGTGATGCAAAGACGACAGTGTACAAGTACAATCGAGATTCGGCGTCGGATTGAGGTGTTGATGGATGGGTGAGAGGTCGTGGTCAAGCCGGAACAACTGCCAAACATTTTTATCTCCAATTAGATAACGAAATTTTCAACCATCGCTCTTCGGCCTTTAGTGGCGCTAGACTGTATGTGGGCAGCACGTGTTGCTGATGTAAGATTGACAACCTCGTCATGCCACATACTGAGTACTTACGAGTACAAACATGAAGCAGCTCGGCTGGATTTGAAAACTGCAAGATTGTATATTCTTTGTCAAACGTAGATTGTCGACTCTATGTGCAGGAACACCAGATCTTCCCTCTACCGATGATGGTCAGTTACAACTTGATATTCAGAACCGAGCATTGAAGTATTGTCTTGATAGCTTTGAAAATATTGGAAATAATATTCAGTAGAATATGCTCTACCTCCTTACAAATTCTAAAACAATACGACAGATTAAATAATAAAGTAAAAGACGACAGACTAATTACTGAACAAAAAGAAAAAAAGAACGTCAAAAAATACCACAAAGTCAAGTCAACAACAATCCAAACTATTAGGGATGAAAGCAGAGTATATCAAAACAGATTCCAGACAGATATGCATCTGGAATACGACTCTGTGGTCTTTCGAGTCACTTGTCTTTCTTGCCATAATGCCATAACATGTGCCTACAACGACCTGATCGAGAGACGATAAACTCACCCGGTAGCTTCTATCTCGCTCAACGCCTTTTGCCGCATCCTACTAACTAGTTCTCCCGTCCGCCTATCATCGAAGCCATCCAAGTCAGACGCTATCGAGCAATCAAAACTAAATGAAGCAAGGGCACTGGGAGCACACGAAAAGGTCTGTTGGTGGCTGACCTGCAGGCAAGGTAGAATGTCTCGGGCGTTTTCGCCTTGTCGACGCTCGTCCATCTCTCCAGCCCATTCCAGCCCATACGTGGTCATTCTTCGTGCCCAGCGACCCCCTTGCATCCCTGCCCCGAAAGATGTCGGGAGATCAGCCTCTTCCTATTGCGGCACCCCCCAATATACTCGTACAATATATCGTGGGCAGCCACACGCGCGGCCAGTTCTTTGTTCTCGCTCCTTATCGTGCAGCTGTCGGGTTTGTGTCTGTGCTTCCACCGTCCCGTCCTATCGCTGTTCTCCTCATTCCTTCCCTTGCAGGTACTTTTGCAAGCGAGGTGGGCTCCCGTGCTGTCGATCATCCAGTGTCGTCATGGGGTAAGGAAAGAAAGAAAGCAAAAGAAAAGAAAATATATATATGACGAATAGTACTCCGTACACAGCATCACAGACTGATGACCAACATCTAGCTCGTCTGTTGGAACTAATGCATCGTCCATATCCGGTCTTGTCGCACCTACACGGTATATCTGGCTGTCAACGCGTTCCTCGTTCCTCGTCCCTCGTTTTTTGTCTTGTGCCGTCACTCCTATATCTTTCGCCCTCGACTCACCCCAATGGACACCGCCAGCCCCATCCGTGTCGACGGCTCACGCATCAACAAGATGGCCCACAACAGCGTGAGCAGCTTCTTCCGGCCGCTGCAGACCAGCGTCCACCCGGGCTACGGCCTGCGCCACGGCTCCAGCTACAACCTGCGACACTACTCCGAGTACTCGTACAGCAGCCACCTGTACATGCCGCAGCTGCGGCCCGAACCGCTGCCGCGCAACGTCCTGCGCAACTACCGCCACGACAATGACGAGCCGGCCGAGGGCATTGTGTTTGTGTGCGCGACGCGCCAGTCCGTGTGTCTCGACCGCATCGACCGCAAGACGTGCTCTGCGTGCAAGCGGCCGGTTGCCACGCGGGGTGCTGGTCGAGGCAAGGCCATCAACTACCACCACCGGCACACCATGGCCACGGTGTCGCCCCAGCGTGTCTTGCGGGACCTCATTATGAGCGACGCCGCCGAGCCGCTGCGGCCGGCGCTGCGGGAGGCCCTGCTGAGCGCCTTTGCGTCGTCGCGGGGGGGCAAACCCGAAACCGAGCCTGAGCAAATCTTCCATGTCTTCCCCAAGCTTCCCCTGGAAATCCGCCGCATGATATGGGAGGCCGCGCTGCCGTCGCGCGTGCTGCTGCGCGAGGACCTGTGCGAGACGACGTACCGCGGCATCGCCCAGACGAAGCGGCCCGTCGACCACACCCACACCATGGAAGAGCTGTGGCAGTCGGACCTGTTTTATGTGTGTGTCGAGGCGCGCGAGGCCGTGCAGGCGCTGGCAGGGCGGGCACGTGACGCAGGCGATGACGCCACGCCTGCCACAACAGCGACACGACCGCTGGTGCGGCACGTGACGACACGCACAAGACTGCAACGAGGCCACGACGTGCTCTACTACCCGTGGCACGGCAGCAAGGAGGCACAGGACCGCGGCGGCGACGGGCCGATGCGCAGTCACCCGCCGGCTGCGGCATCGGCCGAGACAAACGGCAGCGGCAGCATCATGTCGTACCCGGCAGGCGACGTGCCCTACGGCCACTGGGCCAGCCAGCTGCGGCTGCTGGGTGTGTCGACGCCCTCCGTTGCCCTCGACATGGCCTGGCTCGACAAGAACCACCCGGACACGCTGGCCTGGGCGGTGGGCGTGGATATCTCGGAAGCAGAGCCGGCGGATTTCGGTTCATGTGATGCTGCCAACTCTGCAAATGCTTGCGACGCCAATGTTGGCAATGCACGCCCCCGCCCGGTGCCGCCCAAGGCGCTGCAGGTCGTGCTCGCCGACCTCATCGTCCCCGTGCGCATCCTGCTGGACCGGTGCCGGTCGCCCGACGACCTGCGGCTGCTCAAGCGCCACGTCTACACGCAGCCCGAGACGGCGTCCCATTACGCCCGCCCCCACACCGACGCCGACGCGCACGGCGCCATCAACCTCAAGGGCCGCGATTTCACCGTGCTGGTGGATCTGTACGACGACGCGCGGATCGAGGAGCTGCTCTCGCTGGTGGACGTGGCCACAGACTCTAACAGCACGGACAGCACGGACAGCACGGACACGCGCGTCTTCAACAAGGCCGCGCTGCACCGGTGCATTGGGTGCACGCGGCGGGCGTGGGAGGCCCGGTCGGCGCCCGACTCGCCGACCAACTGGCGCAGGCTGTTTGGGGCCCTGGTGGGCGGCCGTCTGCAGGCCATCTGCCGGCCGGCCATTGTGGTGTCTGTCGTGCTAGAGTTTGAGTACTGAGTAGGCGTTGATTTTTTTAATACTTTTTTTGCGTGTGTCTGACTGTCTGGTTTTACCATTGCGTAACTGGTTCATACCACCGAGTAAACCGTACAACGTTGCAGTCCCACACAAACACACACACACACACACGCCCTGTGAAGCCATGCCACCACAATGCTGTGCCGCGTAGCATCTCGACTGCAAGACTTGGCACTGGAGACAAGAGACAGAAATAGTCCAAGAGAACCAGTATTCACCGGCAGAATCGGTTCGCGTGCTACTTGTAGTGAGACACGTTTGTCATACGAATAAGAAAAAGAGAAACAAGACAGAGGGAAAAGGGACCTTTTCACGATGGCAGTCAACTGAAAAAAAAAAAACCAACGACCCGTCCTCGTATTGGCAATATACGAGTACTGTGTACTGAGTACTCCTTGAACATTGCATGGCTGTTCTCGGCAGATCTTGATCACATTGATCACCTCAAATTTGTTCACTCAATCACTTTCTCACTGCCGCACTTGGGTTATCACATGTTGGATAGCTCCGAGGACGCCTCACAAGGTAGTCGGTGACGCGCAGGCGACCAGACCCCCCGCCCTGTCAGTTATCACGTTGCAAAGTAACAAGTACGAGTACTCAACTCCGTACTTGACTCGTATGGCCCCCTGGTCCTAGCGTTATCCCTTGCCAGCTGTGCCCAGGTATCCAGAATCCGGGCTAGGGGGAATACTAGGGAGTACTGAGTACGAAGTACTCCGTACGAGTAGACTGACAGGGGGGGACAGGGGGGTTGAACGGGATGCCGCCAAGGGGGTGTTGGCATGGCCAGGTCAAGAGCAACAGCCGGCTTCTGGGCCATGTGTCTTTCCGTACGGAGCCTTTGACCGAGTCCCTTTTCCTGCGACACCTTGCAATACGTTTATCCGTGCAGCAGACGACGCCACTCTTTTTTTTTTCTCCATCTCGATAAGCGCGTGACTGCTGCAAGGCACCAGCAGCATCCAGCCGGATATTGGATGCCGCATCTTTTACGGAGTGTGTGCTTTTTGTACTCGTAGTCGTACGTTGTACCACGAAGCATATGGAGTATCGGTATGACCCCCCCCCTTGCACACAGCACTGCATCTGGGGAAACACAGGACGGCGAATTCTCCTGGTCGGGGACGTTGTGACCGGTCCTGAATTCCCACGTCCGACTCGTAGTGGCTTCTGCAGAAGCAATATACGAAGTACGAGTACGAAGTGGCCGAAGGAGGCGTCCCGCTGCCTGCCAGCCAGCCAGCCGCCAGCAGCAGCCCCCAAAAAAAATGAGGTCAAGTGATTTGTGATCGGCACTTGTCTCAGTTCTCCCTACTCCGTACTGAGTACCGCTCGCCTTTGCCACAACAATGTCGCATCGAACAGTTGCAATGAATCGAGGCCCCCGGATCTCTGTTCCGGTGGACGGTCGAGTTGGTTTTGTGGTCGAGTTGATTTGAGCTTTGTCAATGCGGTATGTTTGATGAATTCAATACACCAAAACCCCAGTTGTGATGGACATACGGAGTACTCGTAGTCGCGAAGCCGTCAGTATTCTTCCGGCGGATGTTCAGCGGGGAGGGGGTTAAGCATACCAAGCACTACGAAGTACTCCGTGCGAGTGCTGGATACATATGAAAACAGGCATAAAGTCCCCCTCGGGGAAAATGCGCACCCGTGACCACCTACGGTACGGGTTAGGTGATCGCTGGAGCTTATCTACCCAGTACCCGCCCAGCGGGTCAATATGCATACGACGCTGCGTTCATTCTCGCGAAGAGCCAACCACGATAGAACACGATGGTAAGCGCCATGACTTTGAACATCGTAAGAGCAGTGCACACCTATAAAACGGATATACGAGTACGAAATAGTACGGAGTAGGATAGAGTATGCCGTTATGGACAGCAAAGAAGGGAAAGAAAAAGAAGAAAAAAAGAGACACCTGCTGGCAATGTCCACAACGGAGTTGGCGTGGATAAGGCGTTTCCCAGTTTCTCTGGCTG
Organism: Ophiostoma montium; assembly: GCA_029299015.1. NCBI lineage: Eukaryota > Fungi > Ascomycota > Sordariomycetes > Ophiostomatales > Ophiostomataceae > Ophiostoma > Ophiostoma montium. The sequence goes on from JANSMC010000171.1 coordinate 40,447, forward strand.
CCCACAGCACCAGGGCTACTCGTAGCTCTGCGAGTATTAGTACGAGTAGTCCAGCGCTCGAACCTCCTTGCATCGTGTGGCCTATTACTCGTACTTGATTGACATGGGATCTTTTTGCACAGCACAGACAGCAGACATGCAGACCCTGTAGAAAGCTCCGGTCGACCGTTACCTGTTTGTCTGTTGGCAGCGTGGGCAACGAGCGGCCAATAATTCTGGTGGGGTTTGATAAACGCCAAACTACGGAGTAGCATAAAACGAGGGTGGCATCGTGGAGATTGCAGTCTCAGTCTGCCGGTAGCTGTGGACGGACGCTGGAGGGACCGACCAAGAGAGCAAACGACACGACACGACAGACAGACAGTCGGAAGTATTGCCGACAGGACCAATACACTGCATACGGCGTGGCACAAGACGAAACAGCCCACCAGTCCAGTTCAGCCGCACAGAAATTCTTGGCTGGGTTGGGCGAGACATTGTATTGAAAATCGACAGATCGGGACGAGAGGCAACGAGGCACCGACTGTCTCGAACCGGCTGCACAACACCAAAGCGGGCAGCAGAGGCTTCCTACATGGCTCAGACAGATCGCTGTGTCCAAGCGTCTGTTATCTCTGTTTTGGTGCATTTTTGGTATTCTGTTGGCTTTGATTTCTTTTTTCTTTTCTTTTCTTTCTTTTCTTCTCGCTCTCCGTGTTTTCTTTTCTTTTCTTCTCGCTCTCCTTTTTTTTCTTCTTTTTTTCATGACATGTACGACATCGATCATCGCCCGAGCCAAGAGTTCGCTGTCCGAGTGCACAGTAGTGCACAGTAGTGCTCAGTAGTGCATGTAATAAGTCATGTACTTATCACGGTGCTAATTCGATCTTACTAGCGCACTAACCGCCTTTTAACGTCATGCCGCTTGCCACGCGGCGACCAGAGGCATGTGCTTTGTACGGCTCCTTCTAGCACAGGTTATGCCGTCAGCATCACGTGGCACTACCCCGTAGGGTCTTTACGGTTATTAGTTTATGTACTCGTACCTTTTTGTGCTTGTATTTATGCCACCGTTTTCTTTTCAGCGTCTCCTCGTACGACTCCTGGTATTTCCTATGACGGTATTTCGACTTTACATCTCCTTCACTGCCTGTCGCACAACGGAATTATTGCCAATTGCCAATCAACTCGTACGACCACATGTGCCTGCATCTTGGCAGCCCCTTTGTTTTTTGTTTTTGTTGCCTTCGCCATAATAGCAAGGTGTACGGAGTACTACTCGTACGGAGTACTTGTTGAAAACGTGCTGGCGGCGGTCAGTGACCCACTCTGGGTATCTCCTCTTTGCTCTTTCCTTTCCCTTCTTGTGCCTCTTGCTGTCTTTATTTCGGTGTAATTTTACATTGCCGTCTGCTACTGACAGATTCGCCATGATAGAAGCACGAGCACGAGCACGTACGAGTATCCGTACCCGTACCCAAGTACCCATTTGGAATTGCGACAGCTCCCTGTTCCTGTGCATATTCCCCTGCACAGCCTGGGTACAAGATGCGCAGAACTACTGAGTACTCGTACTCGTGCTCAGTAAGTACTCGCACTTGCCTGCACGCAAGATCTGCCGTGCATCGGCCACTCGTTCTGCAGGTCGCTCTTTCCTCTCGTCGTCTCCGATCCGGCCGGCCACCAGCACAGCACGGATTATGTCATCGGCCGTGCGCAGACACTCCCTCCCTCATCTGCAGATGCAGATAAATGCAATCATGCAATCAAAAAGCTCTGGCAAGATCGTATCGTATGAATCGTACCTGTCAAAGCGCACATCACAATGTATCTCGTACTCCGTTCTCACAAGTCAAAATGCAAATCCCGTCGTAATCCGTCTCTGCCCAAAGCCAAAAGGGCCAGGCTCGCAAAGACACGACCCCACTCATTTTCCACTTACCCCCCCCCCCCCCCCCCCCCCCCCCCCCTCCTCCCCCCCCCCCCCCCCCCCCCCCCCCCCCCTTTCCCCCCCCCCCCCTCCCCCCCCCCCCC
>JANSMC010000172.1:0-41891 GCA_029299015.1 Ophiostoma montium
CAAAAATGGCGCTATCGGGATTCCCGACACGTGATGCATGTGCTGGCAAATGCGTCGGCAGATGCCTCGGCCGACGCATCCGCCAGCTGTACACCAACAAATGCAATAGGCGTGTGACAGGAGGGGAAACCATTATTCGATCGCATCCCCGAGCGGGGGCAGCACCTTTTCGAGGCGATATCTGGGGATGGCAAAAAAGAACGGCGCAAAAAGGACAGAGGCATTTATGGGGTAGCCGAATAGGGGCATTGGGGATTGGGGGGTGTATGTACGAGTATGTACGAGGGCGTCTTTGTACGAGTACGAATAAAAGTACAAAGTATAGTGTGTTCGACCTCATGCCACCGTCTGGCATTACTTCAGCCGCATGTTCACGCATCAATTTGTGCGAGAGGACACAAGTGTGACTATGAATGATGGTGGCGCGGGTATCACCGTCAGGGGCAGTATGTACCGAGATCCAAAAGTATCCGAACCAGGTGTCAATTGTTGCTGCATCCGACTGCATGCCACAACGGCGTGTAAACCGGTTTGGTACGCCATGTCTGATCTCCAAGGCTAATGGCATTCCAAGCCGGGCTCGGCGGTGCCGTGTGCTTTTTTTTTTTTTTTGAGTCAACAGACTTCTTGATAGAGCTCATAGGTGCCAAAACAGGATGCAAGACGCCAAGGCTAGCTACAGGAGGGACGGGAAGGGCGCTGTGCTGCCGCGTTCCGAGCTACGAGTACTCGTACAAGATGATTCGCTAGTCCCGTCGACTTGCCTCACAGAGCACAGACTATGAATAGAAACGCACGCCAAGCTGAGGTTCCAGCGATTGCATGCAACCGGGAACTGCTGTTACGAGTAACAGTCATTATCAATCCCAGCCGGCAGCATCCACAAGGCTGACGACAAGATGCCACGAGTTTGAGAAGGCTGAGTCGCAAGAGAAGACGAAAAAGGGAGGTCTGTCTGTCGCAGAGCCAAATAAACTTTCTTGGGAGTTCATCGGCGATGGGGTCGCGTGCTTTCCGTCGTTTGTAAATGGATTTAATTTTATTTGCACACAAAAGTACTCGTACGAGTACTCCCACCGCTACTTGTAGACGAGTACGAGTCAAGCCCTGACATTTGGGCATCGCTAGCTATCATTGAATGAAATACGGCGGAATTTTTTGTGATGATCGCTACCTCGAGTCGACTCTACTCCGTACTACTCATGGTGTAGACGTAGTCATAGTAGGCTCAATGATTAGTGATCCAAATACTCGTGCATGAACCCGATTGGCGCTCGTAAGAGCACGAGTTCGACAAAGCCAACCTTTGTTTGCTTTGGTTGGGGCTTGAGCCGATCGCTGCCTTTCTGATGATATGTTGAGATTGCTCGTATGCGGACTCGTAATGCCATGTTATTACGGAGTCCTCGTACGGTACAAATAGAATAGTACGAGTACAGGGTCAGCTATCGGCGAAATAGCCGGGTGGCCTGGTAAATAGCACAGCGGTAGGCAGTTCCAGGGGCATCCTTGCATAATTATCAGCACAGTTTTTACTGTGCTTGTACGAGTACGGATTACTCCGAACACTCTTGCTGCGTACAAGACTTTATGGAGTGGTAGTTCTTTTAAAGTTTTCAATAACTTAAACAAAACAGGCGCGCCTGCCGAGTGTTTTAGCTTAAGCTTTTGACCACGTCACTGTAAGTCGTTGTCTGATTGTGCTTCACTGCTGCTAGCCGCACTACGGGCACGATCCAGCTCGAACTATGATTAGACATTGCATCTCCAAGTAAGGAAGAGATAGGAGTGGCTTCAGCATACCCTACATTTGGCACGTGCGGCCAACACAACGTTGGTGCGCATGGCAAGCAGCTTACACCGTATTTCCAGCATATCCAGAGGTCCCGAAGCAAGAGACACAGCAGAGAACTCGTGCTGAGTACCGTATTTTCCACGTCCTAGCGCAATGTCGCAAACGGTTGTCATTTCAGATCAGCCTGTGTCACCAGCATCTCGATGTCGCGCACCACAGCATACGGTATGGAGTACTCGTACGAGTACGGAGTAATTACGGTGGTCAACGACCCTGATCTTCCAGATGCTGCCACCTTATCTTATCTCTTTATTTATCTCATATAAAACCTGGCGTACGAGTACTCGTACACATACATCAGTCGGCCGTTGTGGTTGATGATTCCTTGGTTTGGATATGGGGCAGTCGACGCGTCCATGCCGTAGTGCTTTGCAGAGATACTCGTCACTCTCGGCTCAGCCCTCGTCGTAATACGTCAATAGGACCAATACCGTCGACTCCTATTCCTACTGTTCGGGGCGATTAAGGAGTGGGAGGGGCGCATGCATTGGAGTGGGCCCACCGTACGGGCCACTCATGGATATTCTCTATCACAATAAACACGTCGTATTCCTCTCTATTTCCACCCCTCTGTCCTCTATCTTGATTGCAGGCCACGCCATACGTATCCCGATTGACCAATCCCGCATGGGTCCTACTCCGTACCTATCCTTTTTTGCAGTCTGCTGCAAGGCACAAGGCCGGTATCGTACTCCGTACGCCGTACTCGTCGTCTTTCACATGTGCGTGAGCGACATAGGCGAAATACTTGAAAATACTTGGAAGAACTCGTACAATGTGCAGAATACTCGTGATTCAAGCAACCAAAGAGGGCCAAAACCCTGCGCGTACTTTGCACTCTAGTCACCGCTTTTCTGCTGCTGAGTATTTTAGATGCTAAAACGTACTCGCACTGGCCGTGCTCTGTGCTCGTTGCTCTTTCCTCTTTCATTATTTCATGTGCCGCTTACCATCTCTCCACAATCTCCACTGTGCGGCGTGGTTTCCCCGTAGCACGGTCGCTCTTGCTACGCGTGCTACGAGTACTCCGTACTAAGCACAAGTAGCATTCGTTCTTTCTTTGATAGTACTTGTACAATGCACCTGTTTTTGTCTGCACTTTTTTTTCTCTCTCTCTCTCCCTCTTTTTAGCCACGTCTCCCGCAACACACACTTCTCTCTACTCCTGCCATCTGCGCTGCTTCCGTCCTGCACTGTCTCGCATTTTGCTGTGCCCTACTCGTGCATGCCTTCCGCTCCCAGTTCCACCAGTTCCCACCATTCCTGCTTGTGGGCCTGTCTGCGAATGTCGTTACGAGAAAACGGAAAAAAGCCGTTCTTTCCCATTTGGGTTTCTTCTGTCTGCGCCCCAGACTTGCAAAAAATGTATTTATTTCACGCGAACAAATAATTCACAAATCACACTGCCATGCCATTGCAGGGGCCTGATAACCTTGCTGCTTTGCTTTATTCCCACGCCCCTGTCCCTCCTTCTTCTCCTCGTCCTCTCTTTCCCATCTCTCTCTTCCATTTCCTTTGTAATTCCCCCAATTCTCTCCCACCAGCACCAGTTGCCCTTGCTATTCGCCCTGTGTCACCACCTATCCTGGCCGCCCCCGGCACTAATCCTTCGGTAGGTACTCCCTACAGTTGATGCTTTAGCCCTTGTATGCCAGTCCCCTCCATCACTCAGCAATCCTGGCTCGCCTTAGCCTCTGCTCGTTCTGTCTTTGTGCTTTTCCACTGTCTCTTCTGTACTTCCCACCTCCGATCTGGTTTCTTTTTCCTCGCCCCCTTTTCTTCTCTCCCATCCTACTACCAACCTTTCGCCTCCTCCTTTTCTTCCACTATTCTCTCTCTCTCCTCTATTTTTTCTTCTCCTCTGCGTCTCTGGTTCACTTCACACGCTCGCTTCTGTTCCTGCATTTTGTGCGTGTTGCTGTTGTTCGACACTCGTTCGTGCAAACTACAAATTTGCAGTTTTCTAATCGGAGATTCGATACCAGGATTCAATTCAAATTAGACGCACCGCGCCGAGCTTTGGCGTCAGCTCCCGCCCGCCACATCTCACCCCCCCCAAAACCTAGAAATCTTCTTCGCCAGAGATCACCAACGCGAACATCGACCTCCCCTCCATTGCGTGCTTGTTGGGCAACGCACTACAAACCCCCCCCCCCAATCACTCGGAAGAAATCGTGTAGACCATGTCACACCCCTCTTCTCGGTCTTCTTCCATCCTTTCGTCTGCCGACGCTGAAAAGGTGGTGATGACCGATTCCGACCACCCGCGAAACGGCTACTCGAGCAACAGCTACTCGGAAGCCTTCTCTTCTTATATGCCGTCCAACATCAGCATCCCCCCCTGGGTCCCGGAGCCGATGCGCCAGGTCCTGCAGGCTGGCCAGGCCGGGCTCAAGGAGGTCATGACCAAGGTTTATCCTCATGTCCACCAGTACACGGCCCTCGCTGGCAGCGTGGTCCCCGTTACCGTGCCATGGCGCATGCGCAAGGTCGCCCTGATCTACGCCGCGGTCATTGGCATTGTGATGCTGTTTGCCAACATGACGTGGTCGTCGGGCGATGGCAGCACAAAGGCTGTGGTCTACAATGACTTCCCGCACAAGATCTGGCAGATCTGGAAGGTCAGCCCGTTCAACTTTGACGAGCGCGACCGCACCACGGCCTACACGTGGCTGGAGCGCAACCCCGAATACCAGTACGAGGTGCTGACGGACGCCAACGAGTTTGCGTATGTGGCCGAGAAGTTTGGTCCGGACGGCTTCAACCGCCCCGACATTGTTCACTTTTACCGCAACGTCCGCGCCACTATCGTCCGCGCCGACTTGCTGCGCTACATGGTCATGTACGCCGAGGGTGGTGTCTACGCCGACATTGATGTCGAGGCCATCAAGCCCGTGAGCAAGTTCATCCCGGAGCGCTACAACAAGCGCGACATTGACCTGGTCATTGGCGTCGAGATTGACGAGCCGGACTGGAGCCACCACCCGATCCTGGGCCAGAAGTCGCGGTCGTTCTGCCAGTGGACGTTTCTGTCGAAGCCCCAGAACCCGATCATGATGGATCTGATTGAGAACATTATGGTCTGGCTGCGCAGTGTGGCCGACCGGCAAAAGGTGTCCATCTCCGAGGTTGTTTTGGACTTTGACGAGATCATCACGGGTACCGGTCCGTCTGCCTTTACCAATGCCATTATCAAGCACATCAACCGTGGCCGCTCGAGCAGCGACCAGGTCGACTGGAATGTGTTCCACGACCTGAGCGAGTCCAAGCTGGTCGGCGGTGTGCTTGTGCTGACGGTCGAGGCTTTCGCAGCTGGCCAGGGCCACTCGGACTCTGGCAACCACGATGCCCGGTCTGCCCTTGTCCGCCACCACTACCACGCGTCCAACTGGCCCAGCCGGCACCCGCGCTACAAGCACCCCGTGTACGGCGAGGTTGAGCGCTGCAACTGGAACGACGACTGTGTGGTGCAGTGGGATCACGACGTGGCCGAGTTCAAGAAGCTGCCCGAGAACGAGCAGCGCCGCCTCATTGAGGAGCACGAGCGCGAGGAGAAGGAGAGGGCTGAGGCCGAGGCCGAGGAGCTCCGCCGCCAGCAGGAGCAGGCCGAGGAGGACGAGCGGCGGCGACAGGCCGAGGAGGAAGAGGCCCGCCGGCAACAAGAAGAGGCGCGTCGCCGGCAAGAGGAGGAGGACAAGAAGAAGGCTGATGCCGAGGCCGCAGCCCAAGCAAAAGAAGAGGCCAAGAAGGAAGACGCCACCAAGGCCCCGGCGAAGGCAGAGGCCGCTGCTGAGAAGAGCAGCAACTAATTCTAATGACGACGGCTACGCAATGCTATCCACGACCAAAAGAGGGCAGTTTGCTCTACTCGACGGCGATCTGCCAAGTCGAGCAAGGCTCCCTCCCTCGAACGCGAATGACTCCTCGGGCTACGGGATTCTCTACGCTTTTTGGCTACCGGCGCACTTTTGGGTTGTTTTCTCTCTTCTTCGCTTGGGCTTTTGGCTTCTTCGCTTCTTTGCATATTCTTTGTGTCTTTTCTTCTTTTCGTTCTCCCCTTTCCTCTTCTCTTCTCTGTTCTCGTTTTGGCAGTACCCGTCGAACCACCCGTCTCTCCGACCCGCGTCGCCATAATACACCAACGCAGACTATCACCATCGGCAGCACCGACAACAGCAAAGCAGCACGGTGCTTGGTGATGGATCATGCGTTTATAGATACACCATATATGGTCTCTTTTGGGGATTAGAGGACCAGAGTGCTTTTTTGTTTATTCTTCAGTCAGCTAGGCCACTACGTTGGAAGTGGCTGCTCGTTGGCTTCTCTAGTTGGCTGTCGTACTGTTTCCGAGTTTGGCTTCCTCCTTGCTCTTGTTTTACTGGTTTTGGGGCGTCTATCTGGGAATGATTTATCTTTTTGTTGTATGTTTTCAGCAATCGGGAGGAGTTTTGTTTACTATATGTCGGTCGCATATTATGTCGATATACAACTGTCCAACTACCATTGACTTGGCTTTGTGATTTTGGGTGTTGCGAAGAGAGATGGTATCTGTTGTAATATTTCTGGGTTTCATTTCTTGTAAATTGTCTAGAAAGAATATTCAACAGCTTATTATTGAACTACTGATAATGGTCAAGTAACGTGAACGTGACAGTCAAGCACAAGTCCTGTCATCATATTATCAGGCCCAGGCTCGTCATCCTCGGCCCGCCGCTTGTTATCCTGCCGGCCGAATTCCCCGGCCGTATCGCGATGCCAAGGCTCTTGACCCCGATGCGGCTGCTTATGTCAGGTTGACGGACAGTTACATAATCCAACATGCCGAAACTACTCCAGTTTTCGACGATACGAGTACTCGTAGTTGCCTCGAGCAGATCCCGCCAGCTTGACGATACCCCCTCTTTTAGCTTAACACCGGGCCCAGTGCTTAAAGCCAGCGAGCGGGACAAGAGACTCCGGCACCACTTGCCCCGGATTGCGAGTTGTCGGCCTGCGAGCCGAGTGTTTGTAGCCATATATTTCTACATAGTCCGTGTCGTGCCTCGTTTATTGTTCCGATTCTTTCAGTCGTCTTCTCTGGTCTTTGCCTCCTACACATCATCTACGAGTACTTCGTAGTCCTCAGCCTGCCTCTCCTCCCCCGCCACCCCCCCCCACAATGTCCATCCCCAGCGCCAACCTGCCCGTGCTGCCCGACGACGACTCCATGCTGTACCGCAAGTTTGGCCGCGAGGTGGCCAACTACTTTTCGGGCAGCCCGCTCAACCGCGTGTCGTTTCTGCGGAACAACCGGGATTTTCTGCGTGCGGCGTTTGCCCATCCGACGGCGCGGTTTTTGCTAATTGACAATTTGTTGCCGCTGGTGCGGGAGTCGACGACGACACCGACGCCGACGTCGACGACAACGACACCGCCGACGCCGCGCCTTGCATGGAGCACGCGCGCCGACATTGCGTCGGTCGTGAGCGCCGACGACGACCCGTTTGCGCTGACCGAGGAGGAGGCCATTGCGCAGTACGACTCGAGCAAGACGCCGCTGCCGATTGTGCTGTTCCTGGGCATTGACGAGAAGAAGCACTTTGACAGCGGGGCGGCAACGACGGCGACACCTTTTACATTCAACACCTTCACGGGCAGCCCTTACTTTGCCGTTGATGTGACGCCGCGCGGCGGCAATGCCGACAAGACGCGGGCGCTGATCGAGGCGCAAAAGGCCAAGCCGGGCCTCTCCTTTTACGCCAACGTCCGCAGCATGAGCCTGCCGGCCGAGGAGGGTGAGTCTGCAGGAATCGTTTCTGTCTGAAAAGAAGTAATTTCTAACCGACAGCCGCCGTCTATGGCCAGGCCCGTGGGCTGTTTGACTGGAACGCGCGCAACCCCTACTGTGCCGGCTGCGGCCAACCCACGCTGTCGGTCAACGCCGGCACCAAGCGCGTGTGCCCGCCGACAGACCTGGCCGGCGTTCCCAAAGAAGGCGGGGAGCCCGTGGCCCGCCGGCCCTGCGATGCGCGCCAGGGCGTGTCCAACCTGAGTTTCCCGCGCACCGACCCGACGGTCATCATGGCGACGGTCAGCGCCGACGGGTCGCGCGTCCTGCTCGGCCGCAGCAAGCGGTTCCCCGCCCACTGGTACAGCACGCTGGCCGGGTTCCTGGAGCCGGGCGAGTCCGTCGAGGAGGCCGTGCGCCGCGAGGTCTGGGAAGAGAGCGGCGTCACCGTAGGCCGCGTCGTGATTCACAGCTCGCAGCCGTGGCCCTTTCCCGCCAACCTCATGATTGGCGCCATTGGGCAGGCGCTGCCCGGTTCGGGAGAGACCATCTTCCTGGGCCACGACCCGGAGCTCGAGGACGCCAAATGGTTCACCATGGACGAGGCGCGCACGGCGCTGCTGCACAACACGTCGAGCCTCGGCGACCTGACGGCGCCGCCCATGCACGCCGGCTACAAGGAGGGCGACCTGCGGCTGCCGCCGGCGACGGCCATTGCCAACCAGCTGATCCAGGCCGTCGTCGACGGGTTCCACGAGCTGACGCCTGCGAAGATTTGATTGATACGAGTACTTGGGACTACCATTTTTGGACAGCTTACATAATCATGCAATTCTTGGTACACCACCTTGACGTGCCCCCGCTTTAAAATTCATTCTGCCGCCTGCCCAAACATATAAATTCCCGGCTGCCAACGCTTTCTCTCTGACTTTCTCTTCTTTCTTTCTTCTGCATCGAGGGTCGAAATCTGCACCGTCAAGTGAAGACGTAGACCTTTGATCAAAAAACTACATTACGGCGGCTCCACAATGTGGCTTGCTGAGGGTTATCATTTTTTTCCACTATGGGTTTTCCTCCGTTCCCGGCCTCCAAAAGCGAAATTTGGCTGCCTTCTCCCTTCTTTTATCGGCGTGGACGTCGTCACAGGTCCAAGTCGGTGGGGTGGCCAAGACATCTCTATGCTGAAGAGATCTTTGATGTGTAAAACGTAGAGATTCTGACTGTTACTGCCTCGCAAGGCTCAGTACAAAGTAGATCTGACAGTTTTGCCTGATCTGGCAGCGAGTTGCATAACATATGCATAATTTTCTGTATGCATTGCACATTTACGCAATATTGTGCAAAAAGTGTCTAAAATCACGTGCAGTTCGTGCACACCGTACGACTGCTGGTTCTGTTGTCCAAGCATTGATTGACTACTCCGTACGGAGTACAATCAACCTACAGCGTTGGGCACAGCGTATTCACAACGTTTGCAGTATTCCAGCGTATTCACAGCGTATTCATAACGTATTCACAGCGTTTACTTTGTGTGCAGTTGTTTGCGCATTTCTTTCTTTTGATTTGAACCAGGATAGCCTTGTTCAGCGTGCTCTGGCATCCACGCCCAGCAAAGAGCGCAGAGCAAACGCACACCCCCTAGCTAATAAGTCCTTGACCACTGAAGGAAGAAAAAAAAACCTAGTACAGGCGGCGGGGCGGCGACATGGAAGCCTTGATGGTCAGGCTGCCGACGTTCTGCCAGCCCTTCTTGAGCAGCGAGACGAGGTAGTTGATGGCCAGCATGATGTTGGCGACCAGCTGCTCCGACGTCATGCCGACGTTGCCGACGGCGACGCCCATGCACAGCACCTTCTTGAGCTGGAACTTGATCGTCGACTTGACCTCGGTGATCTTGTCCGACAGCGAGTCGGCGTGCGACACGGGCGTCGGGAACTTGCCGGCCTTGGACAGACCGGGCCCCAGGATACGGGGGATGGTCTTGATGAGGGACTCCGACGCGAGAAAGGCGTCGTACTTGCGCGCCAGCTTCTTGACGAGCTTCTTGTTCTTGTTGAGCTTCTTCAGGTCGTCCGAGGACATGGCGTCGACGCCGCCGTGCTTGGCGCGGTCAATGTCGTGCTGGTCGCCGAGGATGCAGATGGCCATGTTGGGCCGGGGCACGGACGGCAGGCGGATGGTGCCCGAGAACCGCTTGTCGCGCTGGGGGTCATAGTTCTTGAGGCCGATCTGCAGCTCGACGGTCTCGAGAAAGTTGCGCTTCTTGGTCTCCGTAGAGTACTCAAGGAGGTCAACGACGTTGGTACTGGCAATAAGTTAGTTTTTTTTTGTCATCTCGTCGTCATCTTCTCTTTTGCAAAAGAGCAAACTCACCGCACTCCGGCGACGGTGATTTTCGACATGATGACCGTCTTCCAATAGAAACACGAGAGATCTAATGGTATGGATTGTTGCGTAAAAAGTTGATTGAAGGGGAAAAGAGTCAAAAGAGAGGGCGAGCGTTTGACAGTGTCTTTGCAATTGCAACTTTTCGGCGGGGGGGATTTGGCTCCACTGAAAATAAGTTTTGTGTGCAAAAAAATCTTACCCTAGTATCACGTGTTTTGTCTTGATTACATAATTTGATTTTCCCATTTATTCTCATTTACTCAACGCTAGCATGTGATACATCACCCGAGTGGGTCCATAGATCTCGATAACCACTAGCGACCATCAAAGCCCCGGAAAGACCAACAGGCTCTGGACGCGGACCCGGCCAAAGCCACTCTGGCGCAAGTAGTCCCGGCCGCGGTGGGCCGGGAACTCGGCCACGACCATGGCGCTCATGTCCTCGACAGGAATGCCGGCTTTCTGTAGCAGCTGCAGGACGGCGCAAAGCGTCTTGCCCGAGGCCAAGACATCGTCGACGACGACGACCTTTGCGCCAAGGGCTACGGCATGCTGGCTCATCTCAATGACCTCTGGCTTGCTGTTGCTGTTGCTGTTGCTGTCGCTGTCGGGCGTCGTCGACGACGCCGAAATGTGTGACGCGGGCTTGGCCACTTGCACGGTGGGCGGCGGCAGCTTGCCGGCCTTGCGGACGAGCACCAGCGGCACGTCGACGTCGGCCCGGCCCGCCAGCGCCGACGCAAAAATGTAGCCGCCGGCCTCGCAGCAGACCACGGCGCCGACGGCGGCCCACGACGAACCGGCAAAGTCAAAGTGCGTCCGCAGCAGCGACGTGCACAGGGCCAGGCCGCCGGGTTGCTGGGCAATGCCGAGCACATGCTGGAAGTCGATGCCGGGCCGCGGGAAGTCGGGCTCCAGACGCACCATGGCGGTCAGCCGCTGCAGGTCGGCATCGACAAGCGGGAGCAGCCGGCGCATAAAGAAATCCTGTGCGGCGTCGCTGCCGGCCGCGTCGTTGTGAAACACCTCGCTCGGGGCGTCGGCGCTGTTGTCCTTGTCGCCGCCGACATGGCCTCCACGACGTGCCAGCCGAACACTGTCGCTGGCCTCGACGCGCACCTCGATCAGCCGGCTGTACGGCACCAGCTCCGACAAGGTAGCCACCGGCGCTTCATCGCGCATCCCGGTGATGAGGAGCACGTCCGCGCCGACGCCATCGTCGTCCACGATAACGAGAAATTGCTCATCGGGGAAGACGGCCTGCTCTTGCTGCTGCTTCTCGTAAAATTCCGTCAGTGCGCGCCTGTGCTGCTCCTTGTAGACACGGTCGCCACGCAGGCGGTCGAGGTCGGCGCCCGTGGCCGCCGCGTAGTCTTGCTTGGTCACATCGCTGATGCTGACTGCAAGGGCGTTGAGGCCTTGCTGCAAGAACAATGAAGCCCAAAGGTCGGCACAGTAATCCTTGCCGGCACCACAGTGGCCCGTGACCAGGACGATGAGCTTCGGCTGCTTCGACGGCTTCGGCAGGGGGCAGGCATAGGCCAGCACGTTGTGCGGGTCCAACTCCTGCTTGAGCCGGGCCAGGCGCGGCCGGTTGGGTCTAAAGGCCTCGTCGGCGAAAAACTTGTCTCTCAAATCGGGCCCCAAATCGGCTCCATAGACGCCGCAGCCCCGTGGCAGCAGGCGTTCGGCAACGTCATAGACCCAGCCGACGGCGTCGCGCTCCTCCTTGGTCCCGTCCTTGTCGCGCGGCCAGACGCCGGTGATGACGCAGGCAAACTGCCAGTCGCGGCAGCCAAACGCCGTCGCCTCGGCCGCCACGTCGCACACAGCTCCGCCGCAGTGCAGCAGGTGGAGGTAGCATTGGGGCGACGGCCGCTGTGCAATGGCAGCCGTCAGGACGTCGACGGCATGCGTAAGCGAGCTCAGAAACACGCAGCGCTTAAAGGCCGACGTCTTGCCGCCGGCGTGGCCGCCGTGCATCGTCGACATGTACATTTCCGTCTCAAACAGGCCGACGCCGTCGACCACCTCGATGTTGCGTTCCAGCCCGAGCTCGTCGTTGACCATTGTCATGGACTGGGCCGTTGTCGTCATTGTCGTCGTTGTCGTCGTTGTCGTCGTTGTCGTCGTTGTCGTCGTCGTCGTCATCTCCGTCACGCCAAGATGCAGCTGGCCGGCGTCCCAGTACAGGTACGCGTCGGCAGCACTATCCCGGTCAAGGCACTGCACGACGTATCGCTCAAAATACTCGAGCTCTCGCTGCGCCTCGCGTTCGTTGCTAAACGGGCGCACCCACTTGCGAATGCTGTAGCTGGGGGCCTCGTGGGCCTCCAAGACCACGCTGACGACGATGCCAAAGTTGGTGCCCGCGCCCCGAAGCGCCCACAGCAAGGCCTGCTCGTTTTCCGGGCGCATGGCGTCGGCGGGCCGGTGCTGGCGGGGCACACGTCCGACACAGAGGGTCGCACCCGTCGCGACGCTGACGACAACGGCTCCGACAATGGCGTCGCAGGTCAGTCCGTGCTGCCGGGTCAGGTGTCCAAGACCGCCCTGCAGCCACAAGCCTGCCCCCACGCTCGGCCGCGAGCCCAGCGGCACGGTCAGGCCGGCAGCCATGGCCTCGCGGATCACGTCGCCCGTCTTGCAGCCGGTCCCAGCCACGACGACCGGAGACGTCTTGTTGTTGTTGCTGTTGCTGTTGCTGTTGCCGTCCTCATCGGCGCCCGTGACAACGTGCACTTGGTTAAAAGCCCCCATGTCGACGGCCACGATGCCGGGCATCACACACTGGCCGCTGTGTCCTCCGCTGCTGACCGTCAGGCCAACGTTGTGCTTGATAGCCCACTGCACGCACTGCTGCACATGCTGGATCGTGGTCGGCCGCATAATGGCTGCGGGACGGTGCCGCCGCGCTTCTCTGTTCTTGACCATCAAGGCGCCTGGCGCCCAAGACGACACGGCCTTCAGCAGCTCGGGCAGGGCGGTCGCGCTGCGGTTGAACGCCATCATCACTGTGGGCACCACAAACCAGTGACGGGCCGGCTTGTCCTCCGCATGCTGTTGGCTGAGCGTGCGACACAATGCTCGCCATTCCTTCCGGACCGTCTCGTCCTGCACAGAGTGTCCTGCAATGAACGAGGCAAACACATCCAGCTCGGCATCCGCGTCGGCCACAGAGACATACCCCGCCGGAAAGGGCGCTGCTTGATGGCACACGAGGCCGTCGACGTGCAGCGTGCCGTCACGATGGAACACGACGACGAGGCCACTTGCTGGCTGCTGCGTGAGCATGCCCACTGCCCGCTCAATGTATGCACACTTGGGGCTCATGCCGTACAGGCTGTGGCAAAAGAGAACAAGGTCAAATGCCTCAGTATCGCAGCCCCCGATGACGACGTCGCTGTCGAGTGCAAAGGGGGCGGCGTGGATGGTCGCCGGGCTGGCCAGGCTGGGAAACGGCGCTGACGCATCTCCGGGCGATCCCAGCCACTCCTGCAGCCGTGCAACAAACAGGCCGTTGGGCTCAAATGCGACGTACTTTTGCACCTTGCGCCGCAGATAGCCCGGCAGCGCGCCCAGGACACTCTTGGGGCCGGGCCCGATCTCGAGCACCGAAATGTGCGGCCGCGACTGCGCGAGAGACCCCAGCAGCTGCGTCAGCTGGGGCTTTATGACTTCTCTGTAGGTCGTGCTGTTGGCCAAGATGCTGAAAGCAGCACTGTATTCGCTTTCGCTCAGTGCCTGCTTCGGCGACGTTGTGGCCGCAAACTTTTGCCTGAGGGCCACCTTGAGTTCATCAAGGGTAGCCATGGCAGGTTGAGAAAGATGAGAAAAGGTAGTTGAAGGGATAGGAGAGTAAAGGAAAGTGGTTTGGCGAGCAGAAACACGTAGAGAGCGGCCCTAAATACTATAAGTGTAGATGACTGCACAACAAACGGACATGTTTGCGACGTAGGCAGCCGTGACGCATGCACGCTTGTGCCAAGAGGCGATTGCAGCAGGCAGTCACTTGGCCGTTATTCACTCCAAATTGCATGATCAGTGAAGCAGGTGGTAAGTCCAAAAAAGTTAAAAGTAATATGGGAAACAAGTGGGGTAGATAGAGCAAACAGAACGCGGGAGACAAGCCCAAAATGGTGCAAGACAAGAAGAGAAGGAAGACTAGCAAACGCCGTGAGATATATGGTGCGCCTTTTTAAATCAAAACAAAATCAAAATGGAACAAAGCAAACGGGAAATGAATGCAAGAGGTGATTAGAGCTCTGCCGCCGCCGCCGGTTCCTCGGTCGCGGCCACATCGACGTGCGTGACGTCCTTTGCAGCTTCTGCGGCAGGCTCTGGTGTCACCTCGGGGGTGGCGTCCTCCACCGCCGTCTTCTCTTCCGCCGCAGGGACAGCAATGGCTTCCTCTCCAACCTTGTCGTCAACGGTCTCCTCAGAAGTATTAGCTTCAACAGTCTTCTCGTCAACCTCCACGGCAGTGTCAGCTTCGACAGCCTTTTCTTCGTCAACCTTGGTGTCAGCCACCTCGTCAGCCTTGTCGTCCTCAACGGCCACATCCTCAGCTGCCTCGTCTTTGGTAACCTCCTCAGCAGCCTCCTCAGCTACAGCCGGGGGAACCTCCTCAGACACAACCACCTCGGCGGCATTTTCCGTAGTCTTTGCAGCTGCTTCGCTTTCGGCAGCTTCGTTCACCACAGCAGCCTCATCTGCCACCTTAGTTTCCGCCACATTAACCGTCTCCTCCACGTCTTTCGCAGCGGGTTGCGCAGCAGCGGCAGCGTCTTTAACCGGTGCCGCAATGACAGGCTTCGCTGCACCTGCCGGGGCCTCAAATGTCGTGAGCGTCTTGGGAATAGGAGGAGCCTTTTCCTTGACAGAACGCGCAACAGAAGTCGTGCTCCGGCTCGACCCAAAGCTCTCGCGTGACTTGTTGGACCGCGGCGGCGACTGGTGCACCTTGTCGGCCGTCTTGCAGGTAAACGACTGCGTCGGCCGCATCAGGCGCTCGAGGAAGCCCTCGTCAATGACCTTGTCCTTCTTGATCACGGGGTGGTCGCGCGCCGGCTGCTTGGGCGGCGGGCCGATGCTTGGCCGTTGGCGACCCACAGACGACAATTGTCGCCGCAGCGTCTTTGCCTTGGTGTTCGGCGCGGCCGCCGTGCCAGTCGTAGCCACGCTGGCCCGGCTATGCGAGCGCGTTGCCGAGGCCTGCGAGGCACCATGGACGGCCAAGAAGCTTCCCGACTGGCCCGACGGAGTCTGGCGCGTCTTGGTAGCCGACGAGGCCGTGTGTGTCGTCAGGCTCGGGGGAAGCTGGACGGGCCGCGTGGGCGACTTGGGCTTGGGCTTCACAAAGCCAGCCCCATTGGGCGGAAATGTCTGAATGTTGGAGGGCTTCTTGCTGCCAGCCGCCTTGGGCGCCGAGGTGGGCGGGGTCGACTTCTTCTCAGAAACAGCCGCGGTGTGCGTCTTCTTGTCTGCCGTCTGCTTGGCAGCTGCTAGTTTAGGCTTCGTAGGGCTGGTGGGCGTCTTGACTTTGGTGACGGATGCCGTCTTTGGTGCTGTCTTGGTTGTTGCAATGGCTTTGGGCAAGCTCTTGGTTTTGGTAGCCGTCTTGCTGGGCTCCTTGTTTTCTTTGTGTTCTTTCTGCTCCTTCTGCTCCTTGGGTGCGCTTTGAGCACTGGGAATCTTGGAGCGCATGGGAATCGCCGAGGCTGCGGCGTGCGTGGGAGCCGCCTTGTCCGCCTTGGGGGTGTCGGCCTTGGGAGCGTCCGTCTTGGGCTTGACAGCACCATTTGCAGCTCCGGTTTGGGCATGTGGCAAGCGCCCCCGTGACCCGTTTGTAGGAGCATCTGCCGAGTCCTTGAGCGCTGTGGACTTTGTCTTCTCGGCTTCAGCAGTGTTGCTGGGTTGTTGGGCAAACAGCTTTCTGGCCAGGGCTTTCTCCGGCGACGCAGCGGGAGTTGCCGTCTTGGATACTGTCCCCTTCGCAGTCGTTTCTGCCGGGGGCGTGGAGGGCCTGCTCGCGGCGGGCGCAGCTGTGACCACGACCGGCAGCGCAAACGCGGGAGCTGGTTCCGCCGCAGGCTTGACCACATTCACCAGCGGCGTTGCCACCTTTTTGGGTGACAGGGGTCCCTTGAGCGCCTTGCGTGCTGCCTCTTCGGCAATACCTGCCGGCAGCTGCACCGGCGTAGGTGTGTGTACACGGTCGTCTAGCTTGTCCTTGACCTCTGGCTGGCCGGCCAGCGACGTAGGTGGCGTCGGCAGATCGCCTTCGGTGCCGGCGCTCATAGTGCGCGATAGCGTAGGGATGGAGTCGCAGCTAGTGTCGCGATGAAGGCCAACGCGGCCATCCTTCTCAACAGTGACGAAGTTGGTTCGCACGCGCGACAGCGGACGTGGCGAGTCGCCTAAGGAAGACAGTCAGTATGCAGCAGTGAGAGAGAGAGAATGAGGCGTCGCCGCAATATGGCTCTTCATGCCGTACCTAGACCGGAAGCGCCCTCCCGACCGCGCTCGGGCGGACTGGAGGGCCCCTTGTGCTCAAACATGGCACGCAGGTTCTTGACTTGGCTCATCGTGCCGGTTTTGTGGTGGCCCCTGTGGTGTCTTGTTGAAGAGAATGTGCGCGTCCGAGGGCAGAGGCAATATTCCAATAAATCAAAAAGGGGGGGCCGGCAGGCGCCAACGGCGCAAAGTGCTACTTGTTGAAGTCGCGAATGGGAAGGAGCAGTCGCTGACGGGTGGTGCTTGCTCGGTAGATAAAGGAATGTGATGTTCGTAAAGGAGGAAGGCGCGATCGATGCTGTACGTGTAGAAGTGCAAGTAGTGGTGATGGTAGTGGTGTCTTTGGCTGTACTGAGTAGGTGCGAGTGCGAGTAGGTAGCTGTAGCTTCCGTACGCAACGGTGGAAATTGGGCCGGATCGTTTGGGATGCGTTTGGCTCGACCCAGCAGGCTGCTGTGTGGGTTTTCCCCTCTTCGAATGAACGGTCGCGTTTGCTTTCGTGGACTGGCGGATCCCCGTGTTTGCTGGGGACGATGCTTTCTTTTAGGCGACTTCGTACTCAGTACTGAGTGGACGGAGTACGGGTGACTGGACGGGGAGACGAAGTCGCGCGCGAAATGTAACAAGTAGCAGTAGAGCAGTAAGAAAGTGGATAATATGGGCGGATGCGGATGAAGCGCAGCCTGACAGCGAGGCGGGAAGGAGCGATGGGACTGTGTTGATGATGCGCGAATGGTCGCGAAAAACGGTGATTCCAGGACAGCGCGCCTGCCTTGCTGATATTTTCTTTTTGTTGTCCTGTCCTGGGGTGGTTTTTGGCCGTCTGATATTGTGCTCCGTATTGTTATTGTTTCCCCTGACTCTCTCGTGACCGGAGACTGAATAAACGTTGACCGGCAAAGCAACAAAATCGTACGTACTCGTACTCATATCGTAGTAACATGCCCAGGTGATACGGAGTGGAACCCGTTCGTTTAAAAAGGCACAGCTCCCTGCAAATTATCAGGTGGCACCCAAATCTCATTGGTGTAAATTGGTAAAATTACCAAAGTCAACATGTGGTTTCAGGAGTGCCATCTTCTGCAAGCCGTTGACTCATTTGTAGGATGTTGAGGGCAGATTCATAAGCAAAATCGTACGGAGCGTGAGAATGAGCAGAAAACGGTCACATGTCGCGTAGATTACGAGTAGACGGAGGGGTGCCAAGAGAATCGGACGACCGGCAGCCACGTCCTCGTCGGCAGGAGCAACCGTTGTGTGGCTGTACGAGTAAACACGCGACGTGTCCAAACAGGAAGCGACGACGACTGAGAAAACGGAGGCGCAAACGGTCACCAAGGAGGCGAGAGGCACGGGGCCAATAACTCCTCATCTGTGCGCCGGGCCTGTATTATGGCAGTGGGAAAGGTCTGAGATTGTCTCCAAGAGTCCAAGAGCAAAGTGAGGCGCGACGTGTTTCGCATGTCATAAGCCACGACGAAACGACTCGCTAGTGTGCACAGCCGTGCTCATCAAAACACGCTACCAGCAACGACCCCTGAGATTACCCACAGTCGCCCGTCACCCTTTTTTCTCCTTTGTCGCTCTTTTCTCCTGTTGCCTGTGGGAAGTACTCGTAGTGAGAAGGACCCTACGGTGTGCATGCCCACGAGATCGGACAGCACGGTCCCCAGCACTAGGAGATTTGTTGCTGTCCTCTCGTTGTGGAAAGCAGGAGGAGGACGGTGCTCCGTACAACACAAAAGTACGGACGAGTACGATGGAGCGTGAGGATGGAGCGAGAAGAATGAAGCAGACCGCGAATACGATGTGTCCAGGGCTTTCTTTCAGAACGTCGTGGAAACATTACGAGGACTCGTACATACGAAGTACTCCGTACTCCGTTCTCGTGACTCTGCCCCGTGTTCCTCATTTCAATATCAGAGAATAGGGGTAATAACAAGAGCAAGCGCGGCAGTTTTTCGATCACTGCTTCCAGAACGATGACATAATACACACGTCCGATAGTCGGCGGCCCGTGGCTGCATACCCCGCAATTGGCTGCCAATGCACCACTAACGGGCCTGTGAGCGAAAAAGATACAGCTGTAGCCGTCGCCGAAAATTCGGATGCAGGGCCGAAACCGAATTGGTGACGGCGAAATCACAAGTAAAAAAAAAGCTTCTCTTTTTCCCAACCAAAATAATCAAAAATGGCTGCCAGACGTACTCTGAGAATTGGTGAGTTGGCTGGAGCGTTTTTTTTTTTTTTTCCCTGATCGTCGCAACCCGTCGGCCATTCGTTCTGGGGCGCGTCCCGTCTTTTGCAGCTTCCTATTTCGTCCAGCCATTTCATGCCCATGTGCTGACATGATGCGCTTTCCCTAGGCCTCATCCCCGGTGACGGTATCGGCCGCGAGGTCATCCCGGCGGGCCGCCGCATCCTCGAAGCCCTGCCGTCCAGCCTGGGCCTCCAGTTTTCGTTTGTCGACCTGCAGGCCGGCTTCGAGACGTTTGAGAAGACGGGTGCGGCGCTGCCGGACGTGACCGTCGACACGCTCAAGAAGGAGTGCGACGGTGCGCTGTTTGGTGCCGTGTCGTCGCCGACAACGGCCGTCAAGGGCTACTCGTCGCCGATTGTGGCGCTGCGCAAGAAGCTCGACCTGTACGCCAATGTGCGGCCCGTTAAGACGGCCGTGGGCGAGCGCGGCGTCAAGCCCGTCGACATGGTGATTGTGCGCGAGAACACCGAGGACCTGTACGTCAAGGAGGAGCGCACGTTCGAGGCCGACCCGGCGTCGGGCCGCCCCGGTAAAGTGGCCGAGGCCATCAAGCGCATCTCGGAGCACGCGTCGTCGCGCATTGCCACGATGGCGGGCGAGATTGCGCTGCGCCGGCAGAAAATTCGTCAGGCCGAGCCTGGCTCCAGCATCCACATGCAGCCCATGGTCACCATCACGCACAAGTCCAACGTCTTGTCGCAGACCGACGGCCTGTTCCGCACGACGGCGCGCGCGGCCCTGTCGGCCCAGCGCTTCCGCGACGGCGGCGTGTCCATCGAGGAGCAGATTGTCGACTCCATGGTGTACAAGCTGTTCCGGCAGCCCGAGTACTACGACGTCATTGTCGCGCCCAACCTGTACGGCGACATTCTGTCGGACGGCGCGGCCGCCCTCGTCGGCTCGCTGGGCCTCGTGCCCAGCGCCAACGTCGGCGAG
Organism: Ophiostoma montium; assembly: GCA_029299015.1. NCBI lineage: Eukaryota > Fungi > Ascomycota > Sordariomycetes > Ophiostomatales > Ophiostomataceae > Ophiostoma > Ophiostoma montium. The sequence continues at coordinate 19,723 of JANSMC010000172.1, forward strand.
ACCTTTGCCATTGGCGAGCCTTGCCACGGCAGCGCGCCCGACATCCAGGGCCAGGGCATTGCCAACCCGATTGCCACGCTGCGCAGCACGGCGCTCATGCTCGAGTTCCTCAACGAGGAGGCCGCGGCGGCCAAGATCTACGCGGCCGTCGACGCCAACCTCGCCGAGGGCAAGCTGCTGAGCCCCGACCTGGGCGGCCAGGCCAAGACCGAGGAGGTTGTCCAGGACGTCCTGAGACGTCTGTAGGTGTGATGCGCCAGCATTGTACATTCAATAGCATATAAAAGTGTTTTAGCGGGTTAGACAGCACCAAAATATCAGTCACACGTAGTTGTCCAATAACAGCTTGCTGCAGTACGAGTCACAATATGAGTACTAGAATTCAAAATGCATCATTGTGGTGTTAAGATCTAGCCTAAGAATAGTGTAATGTGGTTGTACAGTATCACACCTCGCTGCAGTAATTATTCATGAGTGCTGCATTATCACAATACAATACATCATTGTGGTGTCAATGTCTAGTCAAGGTTAAGTCAAATGATTTTGTACAGTATCGCACTTGCTGCAGTAATGATTAATGACTTATAAATTCTCACAAATTATCACAATGCATTGTCATAGTGTCATTTCATGCTGGTAATTATCTTATATCTTGAAAGCATTGCGTGTTTGTCATTCGTGGTATATATGTTTCATAGCTATCATCCGTCCTCCTATTGCACAACGCACTTGACTGGCAGGCCGCAGGGACCACCCTCAGAGTCCTTCTTCTCCTTGGGGGTCGTCGCAGCAGCCGGGGCAGCCGGGGCAGCCGCGGCAGCCGCGGCATCGCTCTTCGGGGGAGGCGCAGGCGCTGCCGTCGCGGCCGCGCCCTTGTTGTCAGCAGGGGTGCCAGCACTGCCTTGCAGTCATGCCGACTTGGCAACAGTCTTGTAGAAGCTCTCGCCCTGGATGGTGGCAATCTCCAGCTCCAGCACCGAGGGCTGGCGGCTGCCGTCGGGGCCGGCAAAGGTGCCGGCGCCCCAGGGAGAGCCACCGTGGATCTCCGTCAGGTTGGCGAGCTGGGGGAAGGCGGTCGAGTAGCCCAGGGGCACAAAGTTGAGGCCGTGGTGGACGAGGGTGCTCATGGTCGAGATGGCCGTGGTCTCCTGGCCACCGCCGAGGGTGCCGGTGGAGATGAAGACACCGGCAAACTTGCCGGCGTAGCCGCCCTTGGCCCAGATGCCGCCGGTCTTGTCCCAGAACGCCTGCATTGTTAGTCATTGGTTGGTCACAAAGATGAGAATATGTACGAGTATGACATACCTTCCACTGGGCGGGGAAGTTGCCGAAACGGGTGGGGATGCCAAACAGGAAGCCATCGTACTGCAGCAGGACCTCGGGGTCGCTTAGGACGGGGACGTCGGCGGGCTGGCCGGGGGCGTGCATCTTGGCGAGGACGTCGGCAGGCAGGGTCTCCTCGACCTGGTACAGGTCGGCGGTGCCGCCAGCCTTCTCAATGCCGGCCTTCTCGGCCTCGGCGACCTGCCGGATGTGGCCGTACATGGAGTACTGGATGTGTTAGCTTGGTATCAAGGGCAAGGCAAAGGAGGGAGCAAGGACGTACGTAGACGATGGCGATCTTGGGAGCCATTTTGACGGGTTGGGAGGAGTAGATGTATGTGGTTTGGAAAAGTAAACACTGGTGAGACTGGAGAAAGAGGGGAGAGACAAGACAAGAGGGAAGGAGGGTGAGACCGGCTTTATACCCAGGGAGCTCGCAAGAGAAGATGGCAAAAGGAAATAAAATAAATAGTAGAATTAAACAGCTAAACCAAGACAGCAGCAGCAGCAGCAGCAGCAGCAGCTTCACTTTGCCGCCCAGCTGTACGAGTACTCGTACGCCGTACTCCGTACGCAGTAGGTACAAGAGCACCTGCTGCGTTGGTTGTGTAATGCATAGGTAATGCAGATGGTGCCCGCCCCACCACAGCTGCCGTGGTGCGCACGTCATCGAGCATAACATAATCATTTGTAAGATGGGAATCTTTGTAAGGCGCGCCCCGGCGGCATCTTCACCGCCTTATGCGCCAGAAGCACCTGGATTCAGCATCGGAATTCACTACTCCGTATGTTTTCCTTGATGCTCCATATTGCAAACATGCACACTCTGGTCCCACTCCAGCTTGCCTCAGTCCGTCACGGACGAAACCGTCGCCGGGCGCCTACTGTATGCATGTTCTCGTATGTGGTTATCTACTCCGTAGTCCGGGATTTACGGGTATTGCACCGTGAGACCTAGGCCAGACACGATACTTGGCGGCCTAGTATCTCCCGGATGCCCTGTTTCTAGGCCTTGGATTAACTGCAGCAGCTGCGCTATTCAGACATCTCATGAGTACTCATAGCTCATGTTGTTTTATGCCGCTGGCTTCCTACCAGCCATGTCTATAAACTACTCATACTCGTAGAATGACAACGCCGTAGTTTACTTGCCCGTTCAAACTCATTACTTGCCCGTTCAAACACTCAATGCAGTATGCAGTCCGTAGTCCGAATCTCGATGCTACCAGCTTTTCCCCCCCCCCGCTTTGCGGCGCCTCCCCACCACTCGGCAGAACCCCTCTACGGAGTACTCTACGGAGTACTCTACGCCCCTCCAGCGCTAATGCAGTGCTCACGTTTCTGAGTAAGCGATGACTGACACTACTCCGTACACGATTGTGCAAAGCAGGTTCCGCTTTCAAAGTGCTCGTGGGCCGATTCGTCCGGCGTGGGCCCCGTGTACGGCGTAGCGCGGGGGGGGGGTGGCTTCGTCCGGTTTAAACGCATTTGTCGTGCCTGACAAATATCAGCCACTGAGGGACAGGGCGGGTAGGAGCAGTGCTTACAAAGAGTGACAGCGTTGACGTACGTTACGAATACATGACATAGCGTGCAAGCGTCTATTTTTATCGTACATACAGAGTACTTGTAGTCTCACCAAGTGGGTTGTTATTTGTCTACGGAGTACATGTCAACAAATTCAAACTAACGTCAACAATATCTGGATGTCGACAAAAATAACAGAAAATAAATAAAAACAAATCGTATCATACCGAAAATCAAAACCAAAAACTCTAATATACATCCCACAAGGGCCAACCACAATACAGCATAATAGACAAATAAAAAAACCAGCTCACACAAACTTGATGCTGCTGAGACGGTCTGTCAGGATGGACAGGTCCGTCGTGACATGATCCAGAGGCGAGGCTGTGGTGGCCTCCTTGTCTTTGTCCTTGCCATGGCTGTGGCTGTGCCCGTGCTCATCATCGCCGTCGTTGCTGTCGTTGTTACCCAGCAGCATTTGGAGCCGCCGTGCCGCTTGCAGCAGAGGCTCAACGTACCGCTGCTCAATGGCCGGGCCCATGCCGGGCGGCACCGCGGTGCCCTTGAGCTGCTCCGAGCAGAACAAAAAGTAAGCAAAGTTGGCGGCCTGCAGCAGGAACGGCGCATTCTGCATCCAGTACTCGAGCAGCGCCGTCTCCTCGTCGGCCTCGGTCGGCACGGCCTGCGACGCCGCCCGCGCCAGGCGCAACTCCTGCAGGTCGGGGAAGATGGCGTACTGCAGCTGCTCGACGGCGTCGGCGCCGCCAAACAGCGTCCGCTCCGTGTCCTTGTCTTTGCCTTTGGCGGCCGCCGCCGTCGCCGCGACAATCTCCTCGCGTAGCCACGTCACCGCGCACGCCTTGAGCGACGAGAACATGCAGTTCTCCAGCAGGTCCTGCAAAATCTTGAGCCGGTCCTCGGCGTCCGGGTTGGCGTGCAGCACCGCGCCCGCTAGTGTCGTCGCCGCGTTGCGCACCGCCAGCGAAGGGTGGAACGCCGCACACAGCGTCAGCTGGTGGTGGTATGGCAAGAAGTTGCTTTTGCTGTTGCTGTTGCTGTTGTTGCCACTGCCGTTGGTACTGTTGCTGTTGCTGTACAGCCCGTGGTGGTCGAGCCACAGACCGATGGCGACCAGCGCATCCACCGTGCCCGGCGACTCGGCAATCTGGGCGGCCGCGTTGCCGTCAAAGACGTGCTCAATAATGGCGTAGTGGTCCGGGAAGATGCGCAGGTTCGGCATGGCGGCGTCGGCCTTGAACACGTCTGCGGCAAACACCCAGTAGGCGAGCAGGCACACGACGCCGCTCGTCGACAGCGAAATGTCCTCGGCGCGCTTCGACGACACGTCCTCGCTCAGCTCGGCAAAGGGGTGGCGGCGCGGCGCGCCGGGGCTTTTTGTGCTCGTGCTGGAGGAGGACACGGCCGTGACCAGCGCGTCCGAGTACTTGAGCCCCAGATCGAGCGCGAGCGCCACCATCTGGCTGACGGCCTGGTCGCGCGCAATCTTGTCGGGGCTCTCGCGGAACGCGTGCAGCTCCGTCGGCCGGCCGGGAACGAGCTTTTGCGGGTGGTAGTACTCGATCAGGCGCGGTGCCCAGCTCATCTCGTTGGCATTGACGTAGGCGTCAATGACGCACGTCAAAAAGGACTGCAGCAGACGCTCTTGGATGGCACCCTCGGACGGGGCCACCTGGTCGTCGGCTTCGGGGTCCGGCACGCTGACGGCCGCGTCGTCGGAGCGCCCGGCATGGTCTGCGCCCACCTTGCCAATGGCGCTGGTGCTGGTGCTGCTGCCATCTGCAGAAACAGCGGCGGTGCTGCTGGTGACCGTGTTGGGGTGTGTTCGTGCAAATGCCAGCTCGCTAAGCTGCGAGTTGGAGCGGCGGATCGGCGGCGCGGGCCGGTGGCGGGCTGTGAGCGAGCGCACGAGGCCCAAGACAGCCGTGGTCATGGCCGGGCGGTCGGGCTGGTAGGCGGCCAAGATGGTGCGCAGCGTCGTCTCGAGAAACCGCGACGGGTACTTTGTCTTGAGGCGGCGGTGCAGCAGCGCGAGCATGCCGAGCAGGGCGACAAACGCGTCTGTCGTTGCCTTGTCGTCGTCGTCTTTTTCGTCTGCTGTTGGCTTGTTCTCTTCTTCTTCCTCCTCGTCCTCATCCTCATCGCCGTGCTTGCTGGGCCGCAGACGCTCCAAAAGCTCGAGCACCTTGAGAATGACCTCACGCGGATTACCCAGGCGGGCCACGTCGTCGAGACATGCCTCCGATGCCGGCAGCAGCGGCACCAGCATGTCGACCAGGTCCCAGCCGAGCTCCTGGGTCAGCGAGGCATCCTGGAGGACTTCGTGCAGCGTCGGCAAGATCTCGGGCGACAGGTGCTGCTCGATGAGCGTCAGATAGGTGAACCGGTCGCTGGCCGGTGGCCGGGCTTCGAGAAGAGCTTGAATGGCGAGAGCAGGACTTGTCGTAAATGTGGTGGTGGTGGACTGTGGTTCGGCCATGATGACGTAAGGCAGACGATGTACTCGTAGTGGTGACAGCCGAGGGAGAGGGGAGGGGAAGGAGGAGGCGGGGGAGTTCAGTCAGGGTTGAAGAGGTGAGATGCACAGGAACACGAAAACGACAAAATATGAAATGCAATCGAGACGTTGACTGGGGAAAACGAACACAAGGTTATAGGCACGGCGAGGGATACGATGCGAGTGGTATTTGGGGGTGGGAGGTATGAGACGGAAAACGCACCAAAGCAGAACGTGAAGCTGGCCGGGACCCACTTTGATGCTGATGCAACGGGCGGGCTTGCCAAGGCAGGCGCTCTGTCCGTGACGCCATACGCCAGGCTGGTCGGCAGTGCACGACGACCCCGCACTGGCTCACTACAGGGCAGTCTCTCCACATTACAGCGCGGAAATGGCGTCTTCTAGAACACGATGCCAAGACGCGTGGGATGATCTTCGTTGATGCCTCATTTTGAAGTTGTTTATTATCATGTCTTGAATTCGGTCATTATATCATCCAGCTCAGCTCAATCCATCGCCTTCAGCTTCAGGAGCCAGCTCCAGTGCGTCCGCGGATCCGCCACCAGCTGCCGCATGTCCTCGACGTCGTCACTCTGCCCGACGCTGATCAGCCCGGCCTCGATGGCGAGGTTCGCGTACTTGACGGCCCGCCAGCGGTCGCCGGCGCGGCTCCACTCGACCGCGGCATACACGTACGCCTCGAAGATGACGGCGTCGAGGCCTTCCTGCTCGTACAGGCTGATCAGCAGCTCGGCCATGGCGGGCGACGCACGCGACGTCTCGGTGTGGTCCTGCAGGTCTTCGCGCAGCTCCTGGATCTGCTTGATGCGCGCGTCGGACGCGGCCGCCAGTGCGTGGCTGCGCGTGCAGAGCGAGCAGCTGCACGGGAAGCCCCAGGTGGACTTGAGCTTCTTGACGCGCTTCTGGCGTGTCTGCACCAGGCTGGCCAGCTGTTAGCACACTGCACATCTGATCGCAGAGAGACATTGCCTGCACTCACTCAATGTAGGAGACGGTAATCTCCTCGCCGGCGGCAATGGGCCGGACAGCATGGATGTGCTGTGTCATGGACTGGCGGTCGTAGTGGTAGTCGGCATTGGGCCGGCAGTCGTGATTGAGGCGAGAGACTGCAGGCGTTAGCTATCGTTGATCCTCAAGGATCACCACTTGCAGACTTTAGACTCACTCTCGGGAAAGACGGCAGAGAAAAGGTTCGCGCCGACGTCTTCCATGCCAATCTCAAACGCATTGGTGTCCAGGATCTTGGCCACCGTCGCCTGGTGCGAGCTGTCGGCACCGTCGTGCGTCGACAGGTTCATGTACCGGGCATAGTGCACGGGGGGCAGGCTGTCGATGGCCTCCATCTGCAGCCGGCGGCTCAGGTCGTCGTTCAGCTCGCCGTACACGTCATAGTCGAACAGGATGGACGGCGTCGTGCTCATGATGAGGTCGCCGCGGGCAATGGGCCGTGTTGCGACCAGGCCGTAGCCCTTGCCGGGCATTGCCTCGACGCGGTACCGCAGCGGATCGTGGTCGCCGTGGCCGTGCTCGGACTCGTACACAAAGTCGCGGTTGGCGCCACGCATGAGGTTTGGGTCAGAGTGGGCCGGTTTCTGCGCAAAAAGGTTGGCGCGCTCGGCCGTCGTCACAACGGTAATACCGTGTCCGTCGGCGAACGAAGGGTTGGTAAAGACGCAGTATTGTGATGATGCCGCGTCCGATGTGTTTTGGTAGCATGGTTTTGTCTGTTGCCAGACGCTTTTTTGTTGGTCAGATGTGCTGCTGAGGACTGACTCAACTGAGTCGGATGTGTTGCTGCGGAACGGACTTGAGCCGTCGACTGTGCCGATGGATGTGCCATCGAGTCCGCAAGCCAGCAGGTCGAGGCCGGGTCGCCCTCGTTGGCAGACCCCGAGGGAAACGTCGTGTGTTGCTGACTCGAGGGCGTATGCGAGATGCCCGAGTGCAAGAAATGCAGAGATGATGCTGGGCGCTGCCTGTGCAGGCCGTAATGTCCGTGTTGACTTCATGTTGATTGTGGGAGAAGGTTGTGTGCAAAAGATATGGACATCTTCAACGAGATGACATGGGACAAGAGACAAGATAAATACACGCCAAAGTGATGGGAGGTGTCCGAGCTCGAGGCAAGCCCGGAAAATCCGCCCGGTATTCGCCCAGGCCTACTCCGTACTCTGCTTCAGACGGTCCTGGAAGGAGCAGCCAAGGGTAGATCCAACACGGTTCAGACATTTCGTTTCTGGATTTATTCACCTGTTGCCCACGTTACAGGGTGCCTGCGGTGCATTACGCCAGATCCTGTGACAGCTACGAGTAATTAGGGGCCGCTATTTTCTCTTCCGAGAACTCTACGGGCATTTATCACTCGGAGTCGTATCTTGTCAGGGAGATGTTTCCATATTTTAAGTTGTAGAGCGTCGCATTCCCCAGATGGCCCGTTTCACGTTTAACCCTAATTCCATTACAGTTGTTGGCACGGCGGTCAGCTAGTCCACATGCAGCTAGTATCGTCCCATATAAGCCCATATGAGGCTAGTTCCCGTTTTAGAGTGTAAGCTGGACCCTGACAGGTTTCAGCGTTGGCCACCTGAAAGGAGACTGTGATCATGGCCGTGGATGATAAATACGAGCTGAGGGTCCGGAAAGAAGATAGGAATAATTTCGCGGGATGCGGCTGCTGTCTTTCAATGATAGCCGTGTAAAGTAAGCAGATTCAAGCTCCCCAGCAAACCTTACGGTAATTGGATTCAATACTCTACGGAGTACTCGTCCTGTGAATTTTCTACTTTGTACAGAATATTTTACAGTTCCGAGAAAGTATTTTCCTGTTTTTCAAGTTGGCCCTGTTTTACTCAGGCTGTATCTACGGAGTACCCTGAGCTCGGATGGATCTGAGAGCATCCGAGGTCTTGGACTGTACCGGGTTATCGGCTCCCACTCTTGTTGTTTCAAACAGTCCCTCGCCTTGTGCTCAGCCTTTTGCCGTTGTGGCATTTGTCATGTACATTTGTAATTTTCTAAACGACACTTTCAGGTCTGACATGTTTCAGCAAGTATCCCGTAGCAGTCTCTAGATCGACGTCCAACGATAGGACTTAGTCGGCATCCTTTCTATTTTTACAAGATCATCACAGGTCCTACCACGCTTGAGGCACCATGGCATCAGATAGTGCTCGTACTCCGTACTCGTACGCCGTAGTCTCGGTCGGTAAGCAGCCTGTTCGGCCGGAGATGTCGGATCCGACGCCCTTATGATCGGGCGTCTGCATTTACCTGCAGCGATCATGCTCCGAGTGGCCAGCAGCCACAACGTGCTACGGACTTTTGATTCGGTACAGCACTGCCATCTTGTGACTGTGGGCCGATATGTTCATACGAGCTCATGGCTCGATAGCATGAGATAGTTTGACTGTACAGCTCATGTTTGTGTTTTCAGGCGTCTTTTTCCAAGAAATACCGGTTTGTCGACGCTTGATTGTTGAGGCGTGACCCCCACTCCAGCACACTTGTGCACATGTTTACCATATGTGATAAGCGGTTTGGTTCCTTTGTCAGCCTACACAATTTTGTGTCTACTTGTTACGTTGTGCAAGTGACCAACCCCTTGGCGAGAAAAAGCATGTATGAATGACATTACTTCCGTTGTTAAGAAAATTCGCCAAGCATCAAACAAATGTAGTTGCTGCATGATGGTACCAACTAATCATGATGTCGAGAAAGTAAAGTCCAACCAGTGGCGTAGTTATTTGGTATATAAAGCAAGATGAAGCACAAATTGTAAAACAAACAGCCACCCAATCCATTTCTACCAAGATATAGTCACATGGCCAAGTCCGTCAAGAAGTCTTGGCCGTAAAATACCGTAGAGGTCGTCAAGTCCGAAGATCGGAAGCTTCCGGCCATTCTGCCGTCAATAATCGGCCACATCGTGTGCTCGACCGGACGTACAGACCTCGTTTATTTGCCGTAGACTTGTGATCAAAAGGGCGGTCAGCTTGGGAAACGTCAAAATGTAAAAGAGCGGTAAGGGAAGGGTGTGAGCACGAGACCAAGCCATTTTGTCCCTGTGCACCGGTGCTCGACTCGGGGATGATGCGTTCCGGCTGTTGTGATGACATTCTTTTGGTGCTTTTTGGTGTTGTCTGCGCTTGCAGTAACACGGCATGCAGTGCCTTTGAAACCTGGGCAACGCCGTTGTCTGTCACCCGTGCAACAGAAGCCCCGAGGACGGGACGGGCAGCTGGGCCACGACGGGGTTTTCGTTCTTGTTTTCGTTTTTTGTCGCGGTGTTTTGGCGGATGCAAGGGCAGTCGTCACAGTCTGATCATCTCCGGTGGCTGTGTACCAGGTGACGAGTAACGAGCCAGCAAACGAGCCAGCAAGCACCAATCAACCGAGTGGCATAAGAACAAGGAGAAGCATCACACCAAGGCCCGATTCCGGAACAAGTCGGATGTCGACAACCCAGTAGAAAACAAGTCATGCGACTTGAAAGGAACAACCCTGAGTAGACCATGCCTTGCACGTCATACCCTTTTTTCCGGGTGTCGCCCCTTGGCCTGCGTCATCTCGTCTTTTCGTCTATCCCATTGCCGGTCGTCGTCATTTGAGACGCAGCTCGGAACGGTCATGTGATGGGCTGGGAGTGGGAGATCAAGGGGAGCAGCAGGCGGGGGAAGGAATATGCGGGATGGCAAGATGGAATACGGCAACAGAAAGCAATGTAGTAGCGGGGACTGGATAGTCAGGAAAGGAAATAATACTCACGCGGATCAACAGGAGTGGGCTTGCTGTCTTTTGAGCTGTCGTTGATCATATTGCAGACAAGGCCCGCGGCAGTGTTGATATTCAACGGCATTGTGATGTTGATGTTGAAGATGGGGCAGTCTGCAAAGATAAAGTGATGTCGGTAGACAATCTGATAAGTCAAGACTGAATGAGAATATGATATGATCTTGTATGCTTGACTAAATCAACACATTACACGTCCCCTCGGGAGGGAATCAACGACTTTATATGCTTTTCAAAATCGTACTCTTCTCAAAAAAATTGCAATAAAACTACCCGTCCCATTCATACTGCGATGCTTACTTTATCTCCCTGTTATCTTTTACCTCAAAATAAAGCTGCAAAAATGCCTGTCTTCCCCCCTGGCTCGCCAAGTATCTTGTCAAGTCTGCATCTTTTGGCGAGTCTGAGACGCAGGCTTCTGCTCTGTGTTGCATATCTTTGGATCGGTCAGATAATCTTCTTCACATGCCCAGTGACATGGGCTCGGGTAGAACGTACCAGTCGAATCCAGAATCGAATACGTCGAGGGCCACTGAAGCGCAACTGCCGTTCCGCCAGGATTTGTCATATCGACGGCAGCTTGGCAGCTTTGACCGTCCTCGTCATTGTGGCAATGGAAACAGGCGAGCGGGATCGTGTGATGGACAGCAAACGGTGAATAGCAAATTGGAAGCACAATGCTGACGGTCCATGGTCAACGTCTCATCGACTGGCCGGGATGTCGGAGAGGCTGTCATCCGGGTCATGGGGGGGGTGACTTTTGACCATGCACAATGTATGACGATATTGGTCAAGGGTGCCGAGAGTCTCCATAAGGGCATTATGTCCGGGAGTCCCGCTGGAGAACTCGAGGCGGGATGGGCAGTATTCTAGCCGTATTCTATCCTTCCTTGCACGGGTACTGACTTGCACGGTCACTGACTTGAACATAAAGACTGACAAAGCATCATATATGTCGTATGTTGACAGCTGAGATGCTACCTTGTAGAATTCGAAAAGAAGCAACAACAGAAGCACAGGGGTGAATGCAAAGACAAACAGGGATGCCTAACCGTGTACAAGTCGGCGATTGTCCGCTGGTCGAGTACAGGCAACAAGGGAAGTCTAAGCGGGCCGACGCGATGCACGAGGGTGGGCGAATGGAACGTTGAAAATGGCATCATGGGGTATTTCTTTTACTGGCTAGTAACAAAAAAAAAGGTATGCTCTCGGGCCATCGGAGATGATGCCCTGCCGTGTGCGAGGACACGTACATGGCGGGCACAAGCAACGTAAATGAGGCGAGGGCGTTGCAGACGTTGAGCAAAATGCGGTCTGCCGAGCGTCACGATGGCACTCGCAGAACAAGAACAACAAACAACAAAAAAACGGCCCAACACCACGCGGTCCCGTCGGCTTGGCTTTGAGCCGAAGACGAGCAGACAGACGTACACGCAGATGACAGGAAGAACAGGACTCGTTGCACAAGGAATGGCCAGCAAAAAAGAAAGAAATAGAAAAAACAGAGTGACACGCCATCAGTCCGAAAAGCGGCCATTTCAAACTGATGCTCTGTCTTTGCTCCGAGGCGTCCCTGTTGAGACTGTGCCACATTGCATCATAAGCAACCGCTCTCTCTTTAGCAGCGGAAGAGTCTGGGTAACGACTCGCGGGCCAAGGGCAAGAGTTTTGGGCTGGGAATGTCAGAGAAGCGTTGTACACGGAAGGCGGACCAGAGAAGCCGGTTGGCAGCACAAGGCCAGAGACAGCTGACCGTCTGCTCACAGGGCAGAGCAAGACAACGGCCCCGTGAGATGCAATCGCCCGCTAGTAGTTTAAAGTCGGCCTACTATCTCAACATCCACTACTCAGGCATTCAGAAGAAGAGAACCGGCAAAAAATCAAAATCAATTGTACAAAAAGAAAATCATACAAAAAAAGAACGTACAGCAGCGGGTATTCGCTGGTCGTCACCGACCCAACTACTAATCCACCGATTACTGGTTTAACTAGGGGAGAGCGGACGGGATCCCGTGTTCTCCAGTATCTATGGCCGTACGTGGAAGATAAGGTGCAAATATGGGTATATATGGTCGTGATCCTGCGGAAATAGTCCAAAAATGTACCAAAAAAAACGTACAGCAGCGGGTATTCGCTGGTCGTCACCGACCCAACTACTAATCCACCGATCACTGGTTTAACTAGGGGAGAGCGGACGGGATCCCGTGCTTTCCAGTGTCTATGGCCGTACGTAGAAGATTAAGGCCGTAGACAGCCTTATATTAGATGCTGTACGGCAGGTGTAAGCTTCTCCTCGTATGGACACAACGTCTTGGCCATGTTAGACCACGCTGATTATGTGCAGAGTACTCGGGCTTGCTAGGCGTGTTGGTAACGGGTTCTATCAAGCCTCCGTCTCGTAGCTACAGAGTACTCGTATATCAAGCCGAGGATCAGCTGGGACAAAGACAAACATGGGTATGGTACGGGGAAGGCGGAAGCGGGATGGTCACAGGGATGCAGCAGAAATGTGCGCAGTAGGACGGCATGGACAAGGCAGAGTGGGAGAGCCAGGACTCGGATCCGATCCCGCGCCCGCCGCAGGTCGAAAACCAGATAGAGAGCGTCATACCGACAGCCAGAGCGAGCCGGCCAAAGAAGACTCGAGCAAGAGCAGGAACACAACATGGCCACAGGGCGGTGTGCACATGCAAGGCATTAGGCGATGATGCACGGCTCGCAGGTGGTGCTCGTGCTGCCATGCGGGATGGCCTCGGCGTGTTATTCGAAGCAAAGACCCCGGCCGTGGACTGCCGGCAACGACAGCCCGAGGCAGGCCAGGTACGAGTGTATGAGACGCGAGAGATCACACGACAAGTCTACGAGTACGAGTAGTACCGGCGCCAAAACTACTCTCACTACGACCGTATTCCCCAGATTGGAGAAATGTCGGAAGGCTTCCTCAGGCCGTCCTGTCGGCAGTGGGTGCCGCGCAGGACGGTTCGGGCAAAATGCCCGAAACAAGCGAGAAACACTAAACATCCGTTCGTCTAGCACGCAAATATGACCGATAGTAAGTGGGTGATTCAAAATCGGTTGATTAATCGTGCAGTAATAAGTGTATGAAGAAGAAAGAAAAGAGAGAAGGCTGCGCTGCTTTTGAAAATTTGGACGTTGAAATAGGCCGCGGTAGGTGGAGCACACGTGACGTGTAGCCAACGCGCTATCACGTGGGTCTTGGTGTGATGGATCAACAAAGGCCCGGCTCCATTTTCTGCTAGCATAAAAATCTCGTCGCGGTGCAATTTTGTATCTGCGCTTTCTCCTTCTCTCTTGTCAGTTTCAACAGCAGAGCAGCAGCAGCAACAACAACATTTTGCAAGTGCATACATGCGCGTGTGCAGCAGCGAGTCCGGCGGCATCGTCGCGTTCATGGCGAGGATGACCAGACCATGTTGCCTGCCTGGCAGCAATTGGAAAGAAGAAGGGACATCCTCATCCAAGTGGCATGAACGGCAACAACAATTTCAACAACAATGCTACAGCCGCGGCCGCTTCGACACACGCATCTGGCCTTCTGCTGCTCCTGCCGAATCATACAAGACGAACGCACCACGATTTGCCTACCTCTGTGCCTGCTCAGTGCACGGAAGGTCAACTTAATTTTATCGTTCAAGTGGAAGAAAAACCAAAGGGTCTAGACAACCCGTCCCGTCCACCCTGCTGGCGTAGATTGAGTGCGCCAGCAGGACTAATACGGACATACATCTATGCGTGCAGTGCTATGCTATGCCGTGTACGTAGTAGGCCCGTTTTGGGACCATGCAATGTCGAGGACAGGTCGAGATGGTGGGGGATCTACGAGTACTCGTACACTATGGAGATGTCTTTCATCTGCAGCTTCCATCTGCGGGAAACAGTGCCAGCAGAGCCTCTTCAGCTTTGACTGCATTGCAGACATCTTGCAGCGTTGCAACGTACATGTCCTGCCTTACTAATATGCACATACAGACATATGCAGCATTGCATCGTGAGATGCTGCCCGTGGAAATTGCATCGCAGTTGTCAACGCCCTCTGTCTTCTGTTATTCTTTTATGAGCCGGTCGCAGAGCCAAGAACGGTCAACTGAGCTAGAAGTAGCCATCTTCCTAGCTGACACTACTTGAATAGTCGAACAACGTGTGATGGCAAATGCCTGGTAGTCTTCATCAACTGTCTTTCTTCTCTTTGAATATGTTCGATTCTTTGACTCATTTGACTCTTTTTCAGATGGCCTTCTGCAATACCATATTCTGGACTGCCTACCCGTATGACAGGTCCTGTAGCCCTCAAACACAGCCACCTCGGCTCTCATTGCCCTCCTTGTCTACCAAAGAGGAACAGAAGACAGAAGACAGAAGACAGAAGACAGAAGACAAGTCCTCTAAAGCTGACATAATCAAACACGAGACAGCCACTTGGCATCCTCGTTCCTACCCCGTACGAAGTACAGCACGCCCCCAACGGTCGCACCCCCCTTTCCTAATCGGGTGACCGAATGAGGCTTGTAGGCTGTGGTCGGTCCCTCCTTCCAGCTAGACAGCCTACCATACTTCGGTCAGAGGTCCTACTGAGATCTCGCGATCCTCGTTCTCCTCGTTCTCATGCATTCCTTCTTCCTTGTTTAGTTTTCCTTTTCTGCTCATCATCGTCGCCGCATCGTCGTCATTCCCACGAGTCTTCTACTGCCTTGACGTCGTTCACCTCGTCACTATCAACAGGGCCATTTCGTACCACCCACCACCTTTATCTTTATCTTACGCGATTACTTTTTTTATTCACTTTTTTCTACATATTCGACGTTGACTGGGCTGTCTTCTTTCCTCTTCTTCCGCCGTGTGATTGCTTTTAAGCCGCCTTCCATATCACATCATCAGCTCAGCTAGCAGACTAAGCGACACAGCTGGCACACGAGAGGCCTGGTCACTGCACTGGTAACGACCACCGACGTTTCGCAAACTCTACATTGGCAAGCGACGAGCAAGAGGAGGCGTTGCTCGACGCCGGATCCCTTGCTGGTGCCACTTGCATCACTCGCTTCATCCCCAGCACGCGCAGCACGCGGCACACCGGGCTCACTTGCCGCACGCAACCGCTCACCTTGCCTTCACCAGGGCGCGGAGGCCAACAACACGACGAGGACTGACCCAAGCAAGCGACGGCTTGTGTCATATATGATCGTGGGGAGAAGAAGTGCTATAAGTATCCGCCGTGTTTCCCCCGTCCTAAAATTCCCGGTGTCGTGTCTTGCCCTTGTGCACACGCCAAACACACGCAACCTCTCTCCAATGACGTCGCCTGCTCAGATCATCACCATGGCGAGGCATGAATTCGAATCGCCGGCCGACTCCTCCTCCTACGCGGGACACGAACACGAGCGTGCCCCGTCCGACGACGGCTCATGGCACTACCTGGACCTGCCGTCGGACGCATCGTCGGTTGCCCTCCTCGGCAGCCCTACCAGTGGCAGCATGGTCTCGTACGGCGTTGTCGTCCACCGCGGCCTTGGCAACCGTGGCCCCAGTCGCAGTCCCGGCCTGAACCAGAGCCCCGAGGCTCTGCCGCTTCAGCTGCCACCCACGTCGTCGCCTACACAGTTGGTAGGCGACCGACAGGGCGGCAACTTTGCCGGCTCCTCGTATCTGGTGAACCGGATGCCCGTGTCGTATGCCAACCAGATGAGCTCTGCCCCCGGCATGGCAGCACCGGCATATGCACACAGCCACTTCTCCTCCAACGTGTCGGAGCCGTCAACAGACGCCTTCCCGGACCCCCTTCTGGGAGACACGTTGCTGATGGGCATGGATTCGGAGTTTAATGGTAAGATAAATGAAGGTCATGATTCTACCGCGGCGGGTGGCTTGCTAACACCCTCGTCAACAGGTCTCACGGGCTTCTACCCGGATGGTCTCGCACCACCACCCATCATCCAGCCCGGCCATGCAGTTGCTCAAAACCAAGCACAACAGCACCAGCAGCAGCTGCAGTCACCCTATCAAGGCAGCTTTGACATGCAGGCACCCCCAAGATCAAGCGGCAATGTTACTACGTGGGACCTGAACGGCACTCCGGAGCCCCAGCAGGCACAGCTGTTTGCCATGGACGGCTTCGGAATGGGGTCTGTGTCGCCCACCAGCGCTTACACACCCGTCTCGGGAGGAACCAACATGTCGCACGCCTCTGCGAGCCCTCGGTCTCCAATGCACCCTCGCATTGACGCTGTGGAGCAGCCAGCACCAGAACTCCAGTTGACTCCCATGGAGCAGCTGCAACTTGATCAGCTGCAACAAGAGATGCAGCAATTCCAACAACAACAGCAGCAGCAGCAGCAGCAGCAACGACATGAAGGACAAGTTCATCATATCTACCAGCCACAGTTCTCCCTGGGCCTGCAGACTGCTCCGATTGCTGTTCCTGCCTCTGCCATGAATGTGCATGCCCACACAATCACATCGCCGACGGAACTGACGCATTCACCGACCGACTTCGGGCCCCGGCCAACGCCGCCCCGGTCCATTCCTACCAGCATCAACAAGGTCCGCGGGTCCGGCGCACGCGTGGCCAAGAAGAGAACGACGAGCCAGTCGTCGTCGCTGCAGCTCAGCGGCAGCCATGGCAGCAACAGCAGCAGCGGGGATGACAAGTTTGTCATCTTCACGCCCAAGACCATCAGCACGCATGCAGTCAGCGGCAACCGGTTCAACGCCTTTGAGTGTTTCGAGGCCATGAGCGCGTCGCAAAAGGGCCGCAAGGGTCCTCTGGCCGAGGAGGTCAAGGAGAGCGCGCTGCAGGTGCGCCGTGCGGGTGCGTGTTTCTGCTGCCACTCGCGCAAGGTCAAGTGTGACGCGCAGCTGCCGTGCAAGAACTGCGTCAAGCTGGCCACGCACATGCCCCAGGCAATCTGCTGGCGGTTTGACGACTTTCTCGTGCCGCTGTTCCCGACGATGATGCGCGCGCACTTTGGCAAGGCCGAGATGGCGGCCTTTATTTCGGAGAACGTCGGCTCGTACAGCGACATGGGTCCGTTTACCATCAGCCTGTGCTCGGGGCCGTACTTCAAGACATCGCTGGACATTCGGCACGTCAAGCTCTTCCACCCGGCACCGCGGGCGACGGTGACGCAGCACGCACGACTGACGACGGGCGGGGGTCAGGCCCGCCTCAGCTCGGAGAACTCGCTGCCGCTGGGCCTGGACCTGTCCGAGTTGTCGGCCGTGAGCGCGTCACTGCAGCAGGACAAGATCAAGAAGGCGCTGCGTGCCTATGTCGAGGGGGTACTGAAGGAGGATGCCTATGTCGAGACGATGACGGCCAACATTACGCAGACCCTGGTGCCAAAGAAGATTCTGGCTATGGTGCGGCAGTTTTGGCTCAAGACGAGCGTGAGTTTGCACATTTCTATTTATCTCAGATACGACTGCTAACAGCATAGGCCCCCATTGTCAAGCAGGCGCTCTACATCTACACCCTGCAGTTTATCATGATGCACCACCTGACCCTGACGGCACAGACACTCCAGAGCCTGCCGCTGCAAGGTCTCCTTCTGTCGGACTCGCCGTTCCAGACGGCACGCCTGCTCAACCGACAGATCAAGGCCGTGGTGGACGAGATGATGCAGGAGGACGTCGACAAGCTGTTCCGGATGTTTGCGCGCGAGCTCAAGCCCAAGGCGCGGCAGGCATGGGCGACGTGCCTGGCAGCGTTCCTGGTGTTTTGCATGTTTATGGAGCTGACGGGCCTGACGTTTGACTACTTTGTCATTGCCGACAACGAGGCCAAGCTGCAGAACAACGAGCACCTGGACCCGCGGCACAAGAGGGCCACGGCCATCAAGATGAGCCGGGAGCTGGAGAACCTGCCGTTCCGCCAGTTTGCGCTGCAGTTTCACAACATCTACCAGACGCACCAGACGACGCCGACGGGTGTGCCTGGCATGTCGTCATCGTCGCCGCCGTCCAGCGCCGGCAGTGCGGCATCGGCGGCGGTCAAGTCGGCCTTTAACCCGCTCATGGACGACGGGCCTCTTTTGTCGGGCGACCTAGACCGGCACGCCAGCGAGTTTACCACGCAGCTGCGGACGCTGATCAATGGTGAAAACTGTGAGTCATTGTATTGTTTTTTTTGCATATGGACACATCTAACAATGCAGGGAACGAACTCGACTATCTCAGCTTCAACGACCTGATTGACAGCACCGAGGCCTACCCGATGCCACGTGACGTGTCGATGGACTACACCGGCCGGCTGTGCTCCAAGTTTTTGCTGTCGTTTCAGCGCGAGACGTACATTTATACCCCGGCGTAGCGTGTGTTGTGCTTGAGTGTTTTCTTTTGGGTTAGATTTTTTGCCTGTTTTTCTTGATTTTTGGATGAAATTTTTGGCTTGGATTCTCGCTGATTTTTCTCTCTTGGCCCAGACAAGTTTGTTTAGACATGATCTTATGTATGATATGACCGTTGATTTTTTGTTGCTTGATTTTATTCGCAAGCTACGCGAGACTTTGAATCAACTTTAAATCAAATAGCCGACTGTACTCACGCTGCAAACTCACCTAGACTGGCGACGGCATATCGCAAATAGATACTGAAATTGCGCGGCAGATGCGAGCTCTAAGCAAAAATACCAAGGAACAAGAAAACAGAAGAAAAAAAAAGAAAAGGCCCGTCTTCGGCATGCCTCGCATACGGCCATATCAATCGTGGCTAAATCTATCAGAGGGGAGGGAGAAAGAAACAGCAGCTGGGCCTCTTTCTGAGCCTCTTTCATGGTCAATTTGAAAAAAAAAGAAAGAAGATAAAAAACTTCCAGTAACAACCAAACCAGCGTAATACCCAGTAGACCGAAAAAAGTCATAATGTCGTAGTGCTCTTGTACCGGCATGAGAAAAAGAGCAACGTAAAATCATGAACAGGAAAAGAGAGAAACAAAGACAAAGACAAAGATAAAGATAAAAGACACCGGCCGCCCTGGGATGTGTGCAAAAGACAAAAAGATGCTGTGGTATTTTTATCATGATCATCAAACGTGGTATAAGGGGAATTTGGACGTGTAGTGTATGGTTGTGTTGTTGCTGTTGGGTGAGGCCTGGGGTAGTCGCTGAGGGACGAGGAGAACTGCGGTGTTGCTGGCGGCTGGTGGAGAGAAAAAAGGAAATGAAAATAATAAGAGATTGGAAAAAAGAAAAAAGAAGAGGAAAGGGAAAAAAGAAAGGAAACAAAAAAAGAGAAATAAATAAATAAAATAGAAAGGAAAGGAAAAAAGAAAAAAAAAGAAAGGAAACAAAGAAGAGAAGAAAGCAAAAAGCAAAAAGCAAAAAGGACTACATACCCCCCCGGAACCGCGCCGCGGCCGAGCTGCTCCGCTCCTGGATCTGCTGCTCCGTCGCCACGTACAGCCGGTCCAAAAAGTCCATGGCCGGCGCGTCTTTCAAAATCTTGGCCACCTGAATGCCCGCCGAGATGAGCTGCAGAATGTTGCGGTCGTCCTTGAGCGGCCGCGACTGGTGCCGCGCCGCGTGCCGCATCTCGAGCGAGTTTTCCAGAATCGTGACAAACTGCTTGATCTGCCCATTGTACAGCACGCGCGCCGGGATGCGCCGCTTCGTCGCCAACCTTTTCAGGAGCTGCACCCACTCGGTCCACTCGCGGTCTTGCGGGCGCGCGACGGGACGCATGTCCTGCGTCAGCGGCACGGGGAACTGGTACCGCGCGACAAAGTCGTAGGCGCACTGCGACAGCCGGTCGTTGACCTGCGACAGCACGGCGTCCTGCTCCTGGACGAGCAGGTTGGTCGGCAGGTGGGGCAGCTCGCGCTCCTGCATGGCGACGTAGCTGGGCGTGGGCCGGGGCAAGAACTGGTGGGGGCCGTCAAACTCGTCGCGGTTGGCGCCGCGCCGGCCGGGGCGGTTGCGGCCATCCGAGCGGCCGAGGCCGTTGTTGCCGCCACCATTTCCATTTCCAGCTGGCAACATGCTGCCATTCTGAGTCATATACTCTAAATTGCTGTGAAACGTGCCCCCCTTCTCCGTCGACGACAGCGACATGGACAGCGACGGCGGCGACGGCACGGTCTGGTCCTGGCCGCTGCTGTCGTCCGAGTGCAGCGACAGCGAGCCGTCGCCGCGCAGGTCGTCGCCCGAGCCGACGGGCGAGAAGCTGTGGCGCGCCAGGCCGAGGCTGCCAATGGAGATGCCGCCGCCACCGCCGTTGTTGTTGTTGTTGTTGTTGTTGTTGTTGTTAGGCGGGCTGACGGGGTGCGCGAGAAGCGTGCGGCTGCTGCTGCTACCGCCGCCGCCGCCGCCGCCGCCGCCGCCAATGTCGTCGTCCATCATAATGGGGGAAAATGGAGCATGGAGTGCGGCGGCGGCGACGCTGTTGCTGGTACTACTGGCGGTGGTGCTGGTGCTGGTGCCGGTGTTGGTGGTGGTGTAGCTGGGGCGCACCGAGGACCCAATGGGGCCATACGAAGGTGGAGGTGGTTGCGACACCGTCACGCCCGCCGCCGCCGCCGCTGCCGCAGAAGAAGAAGAAGTGACCGGGGGCTGCCACCCCCCGTAGAGCAGCGGCGGCGGCGACTGCGTGTACTGGCCGTTGTGGTGGTAGTGGTAGTTTTGGTTCTGGTTCTGGTGGTGGTACTGCTGTTGCTGCTGCTGGTGCTGCTGGTGCTGCTGCTGTTGATGCTGCTGCTGCTGCTGCTGAAACGAAGCATCGACGCCGACGAGGCCGTTGCCCAAGGACGGGGCATTGAAGGGAGACGTGGGAGCGCCACTGCGCGCGTAGGGGGGGTTCTGCGAGCGGCTGTTTTTTTGTTCTTGTTACTATCTGCAAGTTTGGTACACACAACTGGAGAGGCAAAAGTACCTTGTAGACCGGTATGTGGGCGTGTCGCGCGCAGACTCGTAAGCATTAGTTTTGTACTCGGCAAAGTCACTGGGATGGGTGTTAGTCCGCGGGTGCCTGACTAGTGCACGACGCCTCCGTCAAGGCCGTGGTTGTTTTTTGCTCTGCTTTTTGCTCGCACCTCAGACCAGGGTTCCATTGTCCATTGTACATGGTGCCGTTCATTCGGTAGCCGAGCGTGTTTTCCATTCTCGTCAAGGTGGAAGCACGTGCCGAGGCGGAAGAGAGTCCTGGTGTCCTCGGAGATCATAGGCGGTGTGATGGAGGAAGAAGGAGAAGAAAAGAAGAGAAGACGAAAGAGAAGACGAAGACGACTAAAAGAAGAAAGAAGAAACAAAGAAACAATAACAATCCTAAACAAGCATATCCTTAATCCGGTGGTCAGTCACTTTGGTCTTTTGCTCTTTGCTGGCTCAGTCCCGTGAGCGAGGCCAGTCCGGTCGGGGCAGATGCAGAGGCAGAGGCAGAGGCAGAGGCAGTTGGCTGCGGTTTTAATGTGGTTCGTACGAGTAACCTTTCGTAGCAGTCCAACGGCTTTTTTAAAATGTTGATGTTGCTTTTTTCTTTTTCCTGTAAGGCACCAAGACAGGACATGCGTGCCAGCAGCTGTCTCGTGTTGGTTCTTTTTTTTTCTCCTTCTCTCTTCTGTTCTTCTCTTTATAAAAGAAACAGAAGCGTGCAGAGACTGGAAAAGAAGATTTGTAAAAGATGCAGAGATGCAGAGATGCGGGCCGTTTCTGTGAATTGGGCTCTCACTTGCCAGGGCCTGAACCTGACCTGACGCCGTGTCTATATACTCGGTACACGCTCATTCGCAAAAAAAGACGTGTGCTGGTTGGTATGGAGCAAAATGGGCTTTTTTTTTGGGATGGTACCTCTCTGGCCATGCACATGGCGAGCCGACGTTGGACAGCCTGCATGGCTTTTTTTTTTTTTTTTTTTTTTTTTTTTTTTTTTTTGTTGGTTTTGGGTTTTTTTTTTTTGTCCGCCTTCGCTTATTGTTAAAAATTAAAAAACAGAGCAGCGGGCCCATCGCGCTCAAATTGTTGAAGCAGCGCAAAACAAGCGTTAGAAAAAA